>JBBPBX010000506.1:0-48738 GCA_038048925.1 Garcialebias charrua
TACATGGCGAATGTAGATCCTTACCTTCGACCAATGTCGTGCCGGAAATGACGACAAAGTGGGCTGGTCGCAACGGCGTGCGACGTGATTGACAGCTCACAACAGCGAATCAGCGTTCGCCACAAGAGTGATTGACAGCACACAACAGCGAATCAGCGTTCGCTACAAGAGTGATTCACAGCACACAGCACTCGTATCATCCAATCACAGCTCATAAACGGACATGAGACACGTCTTCTTAACGTTAGCTTAGCACAACAGAATACAACTTCATAGACTCTTAAAAACAACTCAAACGCTACAATTTAACTTCCCAAAATGCTGAAACATGCGGCGCACATCTAGACAGGCCAACTTAGTCACGCTCAGTAACCCAGCACTGCAGCTGTTGAACAACACGGACTCTCACGGAGTCACTCAAGGTCGGTTCCGTCCACGTTAAAGGAGCAGAACTCGGGTTTCACGAACCACTAACCGACACGTTCTAACAGTATATGCTGCTTCGACCTTCTTTAAAATGTAAAAATACCACAACAGCAATCTTGTAGATGTTAAATTAGCTTCCAGGGCAGGCAGTTTGACTCGGCGATCAAACAACAAAGTTCTGTACCGGAGTGTGTGCTTGAACTGGGTCGAAGCCGAACCAGAACTCCCACAGACCACGGCTGACAAAAACTTCACCTGAATGCTTCCAACAGCGCTTGCAGTGTTGAAACGAATAACAATCCCTCAGCCTCAAATGATAAAAACACGCAGAATCTGCCTGCTTTGAACACTTCCAGCCAAAATTATTATCCTCAGAGTTTAAAACTTGGATCCTTTTATGCAAACATGACGTTACAAGTTCATGACTGAGACCACAGATTTATCAATAAACTTTTAGAAGCCGATACGAGGCCACCAGATGTAAAGGGGTTAATGAGGGGGTCAGTTTAATACTGACCTCCTTTTTACCTTAATTTACTTATTCAGATTGAATAGTAATTTCACGGATTCTCTTCTTTTTCAGTTTATTCAGTATTTCTGTGATCTTTATGATGGATAAATAAACAGAGCCATTAAGTGACAATGGACACGTTAACTTAGTTTGATATGTCAAAGAGACACTATCATTTATTTAAAATAAATCAACTAAATTAACACCATTACACTTGATTGACATGATTTCACTTTCTTTCAATTCAAATACGTCAGCACACTTAAATTTAACACAACAGACATAAATATTAGATGTTAAGCATATTTAGTCTGTGGGCTCTTTAACTTAAAAATATAGTTTCCAGCTTAGGTTGAGAGGGAAAAGAAATAGGAGGAAAGATTTAAGAAGAAAATTATCCTGAGCATGAGACCAGAGTGACACTTTTCATCCGACTTCTGCTAAAATCCAGGTACGTTTTGTAAACAGCTCCTTTACCTTTTGACGACCGCCCGGTAAGAGGGAAGACACCAGCCTTCAGATGCACAGAGTCCTTTAGTCCCAGCACGTCCAAAACTGGTTTTAGTTTACGTTTCAACGTCTCCTGGCTTCCGCGTTGGTCATCAGAGAATATGTCAGCTTCAGGCCTCTGACTTCAAGATAAACTTATTCCAGGAGGGAATAAACAAAGTTTTTGAGCTCGGCTTGTTCGAAGTAGACTCATAACAGCCTGTTATCAGTCCTTAGCTGAAGACGCCGGTCGTTAGCTCTTGACCACACGTGTCCAGCTCTTGGGAAAGTTCACATCTCTTTTGAAGTTCCCAGCAACTCACTGAAGCGTTTCAGCACAGCTTAGACTAGTACTTAAGGAAGGACCAGTCGAGGAGTTCATTTGTCTTATCAAACCCAAGGTTAACAAGCAGCAGCAGAGGGAGATTTGTTTAGGAACAGACAGAGAAAGCTGGAGCCTTGTTCAATGAAAAACAACTGATTAAACTGTCTTCTTATTTCTAAACAGAACAGTCGGGTCTCTGTGACCCGATATTTCCCTTTAACACAGCAGTGGACACAGTTTAACTCTCACAGAATAACACAGCTTAAAAAGCACACATCATGAAAATGACAAAAGTTATTCTTTTGATCACATTAGAATAAAATCAAAGATAGAAATAGTCTCTTTTGGTGACTATATTTATCAGATTATAGCTAAATGAATGATTATGTAGTAAATGTCTTGCTTTACTGAGTGGTCAGTAAAGGTCATCACTGGACAGTTCAAAAGTACACAGGTGTCTTAAAAGTGGACAAGGTCATGTCCACTACATAGACTTCAATCAGTTGTGGATTAGATGGCGATCAGAAACAATAAGCTCCAGCTGTATGCTGAGCGTAAACGTGCCATGCTGGAATCTAATTATGAGCTTCATCAATCTGTCTGCAGCTGAACGCAGAACCAGTCATGGGACAAAACCGCAAACCCAAGCCTTGGAGCGTTTTTTTTCGTTTTGTTTTCAGACAAATGAGCTTCCAGGGCTTCGCAGAGATTCAGCGTTTTGTTTGGGTCTCTGTGATGTGCAGATTTTAAAGTATTAAACTGTGGATGTGGAGCTGCCCTGAACACTTGGACAGCCGTGAAGCCAAATCCATGGCTACTCCACGCTCAAAGCTCACAAAGACAAGAAATTTACAACTCTTTTTTTTTAATTCCCCTGGAAAACATGAAAAGGCTCCAGTCAAAACGAAAAACACGGCCTAACCTCAGTGAATTCCTGATGAGGGAAAGAATGCAGAAAAAGAAGCCACGTTCTTGTCCTTTACGGGAGTTTTCCAGAGCACTGTTTTGGCTCAGTCTGCTCCACGTTCACTTGCAGAGCTCTGAAATGAGGGGCCTGTAAGAGCTCTCAGACTGAGACACAAGCAGAGGAAACACGCTTAAACACTCGCACACATTTATTTTCATTTCGTTATTGCAGAGCGTGCCTGTCGGGAGATAAAAGACGGCCTTGTTTGTCTCTACTCCTGAACAAGTTGTTTAGAAAATTGCCCCGGAAATGTCAGTTTACTCAGCCTGTCTGTGATTATGTGCGCTGACGATGTGTTTTGTAGGCAACAAAGTCACCAGATGAAAATGACACGACTGGATCAAAGTGAGCAGATCTGGCGGGTTCGTGGCTCGGTTCATTATGGCTGCATCTGGTTCACAGAGCGCCGAGAACATCAGCCACAAGCTTTGGCCTTGATTTGAGAAATAAAATGTGAAAACGAGAAACAAATAGGCACGTTAAAATTACACCCACCATAGAAACAGTCACTTTGGTTGTTTGTGAGCTCAAACTTTGTTGTTATAATGAGCATGACTTGCATGTTGATTAAATTTGATATGGTCAAAGAGTTCAAGACAAAAACATGGTTTTTAATACAGTACAGTATATATTATATGATATGGTTCATGGTAATAAGACCTTTCTAGCTAACTAGATTAGGGCTTTACACCATGTTTGTGCCCTCACTTACCCGTCAGTGCTCACACAACACTATGTATCTCTACAAACAAATACAGAGCCTTTAGAGTCTAATCAGTGCTTTAGAGCCCATTCATACACCAATGAGGCACACATCGGATGCAGTGAAGAGTTCAGTGTCTTGAGGGTCACTTCTACGGTGGAATCGAACCGCCGAGTCTCTCACTGGAGGACAACTGCTCCAACCGCTGATCCACAGCTACCCCCCCCCCCCCAAAAAAAAAGTATACATGTAATTTACCTAAATAAAATACAAAAAATCGGAGCATTTGCCAAATGTTTTGAGCATTTATTTTGTTTTCAAATATAAAACGGCAGTAAATTTGTTCAAGACATTGAACTGTCACAGTTTGAGGAGATTTGGACCCAAGAATACAGACTGACACGAGGAGCACAAATAACCAAAATGTTTTTAAAGAAACAAAACAACAAAACGTCCAGCGTGGCAGAAATATCTTTAAAACAAACTCAAGGAGAACAACACAATGCACAACAATGACAGACTCCAGATGGAAGACAGCTGAGGGACTGTAGGACAGGAGCTGATGGGCGAAGTGAAGACACCTGGTGTAATGATAACTGGCAGCGGGTTCGGATGTTGTCAGTCCATACAATGGGTGCTATCAACTGTTATCATCCCCATATATAGTGGCAAAACTGTCACAATCTACCTCCTAGCATGTTTAAAAGAACGTTATCAGGGTTATAATCGCTGTGAGTAGGCAGCATGTTTCCGTAAACCCGAAAGTGTTGTGATTTTGGTTTATTCAGCTTAACCGTTTTCCTAAACCTAACCTTAAACCTGACCCAGAGGACCAAACCTAACCCCCTCACCCATGTGCCTAAACCTAACCAAGACCCTTTACTCTAAACCTAACCACGTAGCTAAAGACGGAGCCTGCTGTCATTGATTGTAACGGTGATAACGTACCTTTAAACCTCCTAGGAGGTACGGGAGGGGCAATCTGACCGCAACGTATGGTTGATAACATCCAAAGCGGGTGCTACTGGGAGCATGTGAGAGTGGGCGGGGCATCTGAGAGTGGCTGGGGCAAGAGCCAAAGGAGCACAAACAGACTGAGGAGTAATGAACTGTCAACCAAGAAAAAACTGGAACATAGAAAAACAAGAAACTAATCAAATAAAATAAATCTATAAACAATGAACACAAAAAGCGACCTAAAGCAATCTAAATCACAAATCCTGACATGAACTAGACAAAACAACCTTTTAAATAAAAAGTCGGCACAGGATATGAGATGGCAAAGGGAATTTAAAAATGTAGAAGTGAACAAACAAAACAGCAAACATCGGCCAGGAAGTTAAACTATAAAACTATTTTGAACCTTTAAAAAAAGCTCTGACATTACTTGAAGAAATGCACATCACCCACCACCGTGCATTCTGTGATTTTTAACAAAGTTCTCGCACAAGCTGTTCGAGCTCTGAGTACGTGAGGGGGTGGCTCTCAGTTACTACCACACCAACTTTTACTTCATTATCTATTTAATTGATTCACTAAGAGCCTTTTGCATGTTTGTTTAAACCCATATGGCTGAAAGGTCCAAAGTGTCTTGAAACGTTTGCAGATGTTCTCAGTTCATGAGTCCGTGGGCCATGCTTTGGGTCATGATGGAGACAGTAGTTTTAATGCCTCACTTTATGAAAACTGCAGTTACTGGGAATTAAACTCAGCAAAGGTTTGAGACTGAGATTGTGGCTTTTTGTCAAATGAATGTGCTGGCATGAGTCTGGGATTCAAAACCAGGATTTTTCATTTCATGGAAGACATTTCTTGAACGTCCAAAACGTCCAAGCTGCAGAAGCTCGAACCCTCGAAGCTGCTACCACAAACAACAACACATGTCTCCAGGAGTACTCAGACACTGTATGTTCATACATCACCAAGTGCATTGATGATGTTACCAACCTCAAAACCATCACTGTTCGGGCTAATCAGAAGCCATGGCTGACAGCTGAGGTTTACAGACTCCTGAGAGCCAGGAATGCTGCCTTCAAAGCGGGAGATCAGGTGGGCCTGAGGGCAGCCAGAAAGAACCTGGATCTGGGCATCAGAGAGGCCAAGGAGCAGTATTCCAGGAAAATAGCTCACCGTTTCAAGGACAGCAAGGATACACGCAGTCTGTGGCAGGGAATACAGACCATCACAAACTACAAACCACCCCCCCCAGACCTGTGACAGCTCAACCTCTACGCTGAATGAACTGAATGAGTTCTTTGCTCGGTTTGAGGCAAGTAACAGCACACCTGCACATAAACTCCCCCCCTCTCCTGATGGCCAGGTGCTGGCGCTGTCCTCAGACAGCGTAAGGCGATCATTCATCAAGATTAACGCCCGGAAGGCCTCTGGTCCTGACAACATACCTGGTCGTGTGCTGAAGGACTGTGCAGGGGAACTCGCAGCGGTCTTCACGGACATCTTTAACATCTCACTGAGCCAGGCCATCGTCCCCACCTGTTTCAAAGCCACCACCATCATCCCTGTCCCAAAGAAGGCAACGCCCGCATGCCTCAATGACTATCGCCCAGTAGCACTCACCCCCATCCTGATGAAGTGCTTTGAACGGCTAGTCATGAAAAGCATCACATCTGTCCTCCCTGCCTCCCTGGATCCCTTCCAATTTGCATACCGACCTAATCGCTCAACCGACGATGCCATCTCCTCTGCCCTCCACACAGCTCTCACACATCTGGACACGAAGGACTCTTATGTTAGAATGTTGTTCATCGACTTCAGCTCGGCATTCAACACCATCATCCCCCAACAGCTCATCCATAAACTGGACAGTCTGGGGCTGAACACCTCAATGTGTAACTGGCTGCTAGACTTCCTGACCGGGAGACCACAGACAGTACGGATCGGGAGTAACACATCTAGCACCATCACATTGAACACAGGGGCCCCACAAGGATGTGTGCTGAGCCCCCTTCTATTCACCCTGCTAACACACGACTGCACACCATCGTACAGCTCCAACCACTTCATCAAGTTTGCGGACGACACAACAGTGGTAGGTCTCATCAGCAACAACGATGAGACGGACTACAGGAACGAGGTGAGCCGCTTGGCCTTGTGGTGCGGACACAACAATCTCACTCTCAACGTGGAGAAGACAAAGGAGATTGTCGTGGACTTCAGGAAGAGGGATGCACAACATGCCCCTCTGACCATCAACAGCACCGCAGTGGAGAGAGTGGACAGCACCAAGTTCCTGGGAGTGCACGTCTCAAAGGACCTGTCCTGGAGCAGGAACACTGCAGCACTGGCCAAGAAGGCTCACCAGCGCCTCTACTTTCTCCGCAAGCTGAAAAGGGCTGGAGCTTCAACCCCCATCATGAGCACCTTCTACAGAGGTGCCATAGAAAGTGTCCTGACCAGCTGCATCACGGTGTGGTTTGGTGCATGTACTGCATCATGCCGCAAGAGCCTCCAGCGCATCGTGAGAGCAGCTGAGAAGATCGTCGGCACCTCCTTGCCCTCACTGCAGGACTTACACAGCAAACGCCTCACTCGGAAAGCCCACTGCATGGCAGGTGATCCCACACACCCACTACACAGCCGCTTTAGACTGCTGCCATCAGGGAGGAGACTGAGGAGTCTCCAGGCTCGTACCAGTAGACTGAGAGACAGCTCTGTTCATCAGGCAGTCAGAATGCTAAACACTCTGCCTGCTCTGCCTCCCCTCCCATTTGAACTGCCTTAACACAAAAAACTTTCTCACACATTACCACACAACACAAAGTTTTTAACACTGGACTCTGTGTCATCAAACGGGTTATTCACTAAACTCTCGGTCATGTGCTCATTCAGTTTGCACTACTTCTCATATTTGCACTAATGTTTGTATTACATTACTGCCTATAGTCATACTACTGTTTACATTCACTGTTTACATTTATTAATACGGTTTACATTTATTACTACTGCTTTACATTTATTACTACTGTTTACATTTACACTACTTTTATCTACACTACTGCAGATACATATACAGCATTCTCTGACTAGCCTTATCTAAGGATGCCAAATGTGCCTTATGTGCCTCACTGCATATGCCACTTTGCCTATATACCAACATCAAATACCTCATACATATACTGTGTACATTAACTTATATGCTGCTGTGCCACTCTTTGCAAATGTCAATGCTAGAACCTTCAGTTTATTTTATAGATATACTTTTTATACTACTATGCAAAAACTCAGGACAGTATTACACTTTTATTATTTCATTTTATGCTTATGTTCATTGGGTGTTTGGTGTTTTAGGGGTGTTTGGTGTTTCAGTGTTGGTGTAAATTTTCATACTTTTATACTATTATGAAAAAACTCAGGACAGTGTTACACTTTTACTATTTTATGCTTATGTTTATTAAATGTTTTAGTGTTTAGTGTTTAGATGGTTACTGTTGCACCGAGGGACTGAGAGAAACGCAATTTCGGTCCTGTGTATGTCCTGTACATATTGCAGTTCTGACAATAAAGTTGACTTTGACTTTGACTTTGAACATCAGCAGGATGGCGGCTGGACTTGAGACGTTAAGCGGCTCATAATTTGTTTTAATCTGTGTTATTTATGCTTTTAAATTTTTTTAAAGACCTTCATTTAAGGTGTTACCGTAATTAAAAATGTCTGACAATAAAAATAAACTATCAGCGTCTCCTTTTATATAACCCCCCTCCCACCCCACACACACAGAATTATGCCAGGTACCGGGCAGCGGAAGCGGCTGGTTTACATTGAAAGCCTATGTAGAAACGCGGCGAGGCGCAGCAAATCGTGAAGCGACGCGTTTTGAGCTTTTCAAGCGGCGCGGCAGCGCGCGGCAGTTCTTTTCCGCGCACGCAACGCGTCCGAAGCAGCCGACGCGTCGAGCAGCCAAAGTTGAAATATTTGAACTTTCGACGCTCGACGCGTCTCAGCAACCAATCGGGAGAGCTCTGCTATGTGATGACGCAACGACAAAGGGACTTTTTTTGGACTTTGTAAACTTACCCCATCGAGCCTCCATGAAGAAACCAGCCTCCAGTAAGAAACTTGGCATTTTTACAGTTGCCGCTGTCCGCTCGAGCGTACGATCACCCCAAACATAAAAAAAGTTTTAATCTCAACAAAGACTTTTGTAGCTGCAGTTCGGCTCGTAGAAAACCCACTCAAGTAGTAACGAGGCTCACGAACAGCTGATTTTATCTGCACAGTGTACAAGAAACGAAACAAACCCGACCGGAAAAGGAGCCAGACCTCCTCCCACTGCGCGTCATCGAACGCGTCTTCAGTGTGAACAGATTCTGGTGACAAGCGGCCAAAAGGGGGCGGCAAGAGCGTTTTTGACGCTCCAGACGCGTTTGGTGGGTACCCGGCATTAGGCATACGATAAAAACATTCCCCCAAAAGATGAATGCTAAAACACCTGGGTTTGTATAAATGAATAAATTACGTCTCTTCCATTTAGTTGCTGGTTGTTTGTTGTTGAATCAGTTTTATCATGCTGGTGAAACATTTGTTGAATTCAGGAGTTAATTGTCTCAGAGCTGAACCTGTAGCTCGTGCTTCAGGGTGAAGTGAGGATAGATCCAAGTCGTCGACCAAGTGCCTGCAGGCGACGCTCACACAGGAGTGTCATCAGGAGTGTTCGCTCCCAGGTTGTAAATATTTGCTGAGACTTTACGACACCGTCTGTTCCTCTGCTCTGAGGACCCCTGCACAGAAACATCATGCTCTGTTCCCATCAGCCTCTTTTTGTCAGGATGTGTGTGTTGGTTGTTTTTGGGCGTCTTTTGTGCTTATGGTTCGGTTATCGTGTTTTTTATGGGTTTAATTCTGTTCCTGTTTCCAGTTATCTTTCCACTGTTGGCCTCCGCTCTGCCGTCCTTCTCCTCCCACTCGCACCTGTTCGCCATTTTTATCAGTCCCACCTTCAGCCACCTTGTTGGCTAGTTAGGAGGCTGAGATGGGGAAGAGGCAGGGCATCCGACTCAGGACCCGAAAGTCCCAAGTTCGATCTCCAGCCATTCCCACATGCCATGCTGTCTCTGAGCAAGACACCTAATCCCTAATTGCTCCCTGCTCCACCTGGGTGTATCCCAGGTGAGATGGGTTAAATGCAGAGAACCAAACATACAATGACAACACATTTCACTTTGGTTATTTAACGCCTTGTCAGGCTGCATTCCTTGATCCATCCTCTGCAAACTGTGACACTTCTGGTGATTTTTCAACATTTTGAACCAATAAAAGCTTTGCCGTGATTCAGATTGAACCTCTCATCTGTATTTCTCCTCCATATGTGGCAGCTGTCTCTAATCCAGACTTTTCCACTGTTGATAACGTCTGCAGGGACATTTCTGAAGTGTTCCTGTCTCCTCACACGTCTCTTGAGATCCCAGCATTCCCTGAAGGATTTCTCCCTTCTGGTATCATTTATTTTCTCCCAAATATTCAGCCCACATTCTGGTGCTTCTTCAGCTCACAGCAAATATTTTGACATTTTCATCCTGTGGGAAGGTTGTGTGGAAAGTAATTTTTATGAGAAACAGAATATATTGGTTCTACTATCCCCCGCTGCACAAAGGTGAAGGTAGATGATTAGGATTTTGCTTGTTAGCAAAAAATCCCATGAGCCACTGGAAGAATTTTAATAAAGCTTTCATAAATTAGTCATTGGACGTGCATTTACAACATATTAACTTTTGTTGTCAATCCAATTCAAGATGTGTGTCACAGCTAATGGACATTAAGCACTGAAATAATGGACTCATTCAGTTTTACAGATTTTGAGCTAAAATTGAATGTGGTAGTAGCTGATATTCATTCACAACATACTGAGACTGACATCTCACAATAAAATGTTGTCATCTCAACAGATAGTCTTATTTAAAACTCATGCATAAATGGCTTTCCTCACAAGAAATACAAAGTATTTTATTATTAATGTTTTTGTTTGTTTTCAGGCTCGACATTTGGGCAGCACGGTGGCACAACTGGTAGAGCTGCTGCCTCTCAGCGAGAAGGTTGCCGGTTCAAATCCCGGTCCGGGGCCTTTCTGGGTGGAGTTTGCATGTTCTCCCCGTGCATGCGTGGGTTTCCTCCGGGTACTCCGGTTTCCTCCCACAGACCAAAAAACATGCTTGTTAGGCTGATTGGTGACTCTAAATTGACCCTAGGTGTGAGTGTGAGAGTGGATGGTTGTTTGGTGTGAGTGAGACAGGTCCCTCTTGTAAATGAGTCCCCGTGACTCAACGAGGCTAGCCTGTATAAATAAAGGTTGAATGAATGAATGAATGAATTTGTTCAGAGTCACGATTAATAAGACCAGCAATCAAAATATAAATTTAAAGGGTTTTGCAGACAAAATTATCAGATAAATATGAACCGTTTCGCCTAAAATCATGTCACTGTGCAACAGTATTGCTGTTATCTCGTTAAGACATCGTTTCTGGTGAATACTTTTTCTGTTAACATCTGACACCTTGAAGAAGAATGCAACAGGCTTCTCTTTTCAAATCCAGGACAAGAGGCCCACCATTTGGGGTATGCTGGTGAAGATCACCATTTGGGGTGATTTCCAGTTTCACTTCTTTCCAGACTGGTTAAAGATATGTCTTCACCTCCCGTCTGATGGATCTCATCGTAGTCTGTTTGCATTCCTTACATGTTTTTTTACTGACTGCACTTGCAGCCAAACTTACATGACGTCATGCTGAAGTGTTTAGTTGTGCTGAATACGTACCCACGAGGCCCTGCAGGAGAACCAGGGACCAACGGAGTACGAGGTAACCGCTCACCAGAAGAAAATGTTCGTTTTTAAAGAAGGGGGTGGAGAATTCCTGGCTTTGTCATGTGCTGCAGCAATGCAAGAACTGAAATGTGGAAAAATACTCATCCTGTTTTGACTCGATGAGAGATTGAGCACAGACAGATGGGAAAGGAGGGCTTTGATGAAAAAGGCAATAAATACATCTCGATGGGAAAACTGGGACATAAAATACAGAGCTGGAAGAGAAAAGAGACTTTCTGTCCTCAAAGAGCCGCTCTTTTAAAGGACTCGTGTCTGGAGTGACAAAGGGATTCCAGTCGAGAGTGGGTCAAGACCTACAGGGCTGTTGTTGGAGGCTCAGGCCTCTGTTTTGAAGCTCATACGGCTTGTTTGAATCTCAAGCCAATTATCAGATTAAAGAGTCCAGAGGAAGCTCTGCAATCCTGTGAATAAATCCCTAAATTGCTCAGAGAAACTGTCATGGGGCCCTCGCAGCAGGTCAGGTCAGACAACGGTTTATCCCTGATGTGGGCATGGAAATGATCAGCGAGGCCATGCAGTTATTTATTATTCCAGTCTTTTATTTACACATAGGTGAAATGCATATTTTATTATATTTATTTACCAAAACTAAAGTTAAAAACTGTGATCTGTTTTGTTTTTATCAAACTTACTGCTTTCATTAAGAGCAGATGATCATCTACAGGCGTGTTTTAATTAAAACTAGATTTCCTGTAGTGTTTTGTCTAGATTACTACGATGTCAGGGAGGAAGGACATCAGCCGTAAAGAAGCAAAAAGGTTGCTGCTCAATGTGGGAAGGAGAAGTTGTTTTAAAGAATTATGTGCTCCATCATTCTTTAAGCGGGAAAGATTACTTGGGAGTGGAAAAGTTCACCCCGAGGTCAGGCTCAGAAAAACGACAAGAACTTCATCGCAGACTCAGAAACTTTACATTTCGGTTGGATCCAAGAATACAGACGAGCGCGAGGAGTTTGAATAAAATTAATATTCATTTTATTTCGTAAACAAAAAAGGAAGTTTTTGGAGCAAACAGAACAAACAAGAATCAGACACGGGATGACGAGGAGGCTGTGGTGCAGGAGCACACAGTGCTCAACTGGAGGTGAAACAGAATAAAAAGGCTGGGCCTACTGACTAACATCTGGTCCAGCTCCCACCTTGAAGGAGTCCGACTTACTTTGCCAACAATGCGAACCAAACTCTTTCATAGGGACTGAATCTTTAGAGCTGAACTAGAAGTGTTGATTGATTTTGGCTGCAGGGGATGAACTGCGTTAGTAGAAATGATGTTTTAACTTGTTTTAAGTTAACTGCAGCCTCTGGGGTTAAACTTGCCCACAGAGCAAACTTGTCCCTCTGGAGTCCTGCTAACCGGTAATGAGAGTCATTAAAAACAATTCAATCAAGCCCAGAAGAAGTCTGATGAAAGTCGAACACTCTGAGCTTCCTTAATTAGTTCCCCGCTCCCTCTCTCCTTCATCTGCTGACAGAATAATGGCTTCCCTGAGAAGTGGTCAGATGTTAATGAACATGGCAGCTTCTTCTCCAGAGGGAACAAAGTGGGTCTGTTGTTTTACGACATGAATCATCTTGGAAAGTGTGAGCGTGGGACAGAGAAGGTGTGGACGAATGGGGGTGGTGGCCTTCAGGACTTTGTAGTGACTATGCAGAAACAGTAGTGACTCACTGTGCTCAGCTGTGGATGGATGTTCACCACTAACGGTGGTACTTTCTGTTTTTTCATACTGGTGGAAACTAACTGGAATTCCATTCATACCCTGCAATATGTGCTGATGTCATTTGTGTAAATAAAACAGCAGAAGAAGACGACGAGGTTCTTCTTAAAGCACCGGCTGTAGCCGGGCTTTTTCTGCAAGCTTAGGTTTAGTTTTTGTGTCTGCGATGTGGACCTTTTCTATCCCAGCCACACAAATCAAATATAAATGAAAAAAATGTTTTATGGCGAGTTAGATAAGATGAAAACTAGCTAAATGAGCTGAAAGTCATCTACTATAGATGAGCTGAAGGTTGGCTAGACAAGGTGATGGCAAGTTAGATGACAAAAGGGCTACCGTACTGAAGGCTCCCTAGATGAGCTGAAGGGTAGTTATATAAACTAACGGTTACTTTGATGAGTTGAAAGCTAGCTAGATTATATGAATGCTAGCTATATGAGCTGCAGGCTATACAGATGAGCTGAAGGTTATCTAGATGAGCTGAAGGCTAGTTAGATGAGCTGAAGGCTAGTTAGATGAGATTGATACTAGGTATTTGAACTGAAGGCTTGATGGATGAGATAAAAACTACATAAATTAGCTAAAGGCAAGCAAGGCTGCTCAAATGAGCTGTAGGCTAACTTAAAGAGAATAAAGCTATATAGATGAGCTGAAGACAAGACAAGATGAACATCAGAAAGATGAGCTGAAAAGTAGTAAAGTGTAGGTTTAGATGCACTTGATCAACACAACAAAAATGAGTTAGCGTTGTGCTAAACAAATTGACTTTGAACTTAAAAATGTAAACAGACGAAACTGAAGTGGCTTAGAAATAATTTTACCATCAAACATGAAAGGACCATTTTACTTTGTGCTAATGAGGCCAGGTCGCTGTGGGCTCTTCTCATTCCCACGTCCACACTGTTGAAGCATTCTGGGAGCTTGTTTTTGCTGCGACCCTTCACCTCACTGAGCAGGTAAAGCCTGAACTATTGAATTACTGCTGACAAGCAGAACAAATGGGTTCGGAAATAAAAGATATATATTACAACCTGATGTTTATTTTACAGCCTTCACCTGTCAGCTGGTGGTCGATCCCAGAGTGAGCCCATAGGCGTAGATCCTGGGGGGGTCGGGGGGGTCCGGACCCCCCCAATCTTGGGGAAATATAGATCTGTCCCCCCCAATAATTCAATAAAGGAAACCGTGTCTTTAAACAATATAAATATAAAAAGGCAAAAAAAGAGAGAAATCCGCCATTATTCTAAGAAAAAAAAAAGGAAATTTTGCCCCCCCCCCTTCTCTGTTGGCAAATGGTTTAGTCCAATGTTTACAAGGAACAACAAAAGCACCGGAGTCACAGGCTCCGGGCTCCGGCGCGGAGCCGCTGGGTGGGAGTGAGCTGCAGCACAAACTATTAACTTCCAGTAAGTAGCTACTTAAAACATTGGTGACAGTGACTGGGAGGAAAAGGTCACAGTGTTGAAAGACAAGTGTGTCTGTGTCTCATTAGTGGCTGTAGCAACAGCAAAACGCAACGAGGAGCGACACTTCATCAGCTAACACGCTAGCTTCAATGCTAACTGGCTCACAACAGACAGAAGAATGTCAGCGCAGCTTTGAGCAGGATGGATTCACATTCATCATATTTTCAGGTGTGGAGCTCTTGAAAGAAGTAATGATAAAATATGTGAAAGATAAATAATTTAAAAAGAGTAGAGAAGATGTGATGATTAGTTAAAATGATTTTATATGTGTAGCACTTTGTTGCAGCTGTGGTTGTTTTAAAGGGCTTTCTAAATAAATTATTATAAAAAATGTTGAGGATCAATACTTATGTCACATGATTAATAAAAAAGTCACTGTTTATTATATTACAATTACATTATTGATATTTTGTATCTGCAACTGGAAGATTTTATTCTTAATAGGTTCTTAAAAAATGCTACAGATTTGTTAATAGTAAAAGGCATATTTTGAATGAATGTTACAAACGTGTTCATTTCTACAAAACAGTTAATAAAATATTTATAAAATACAATGAATTTCAAATGTTACAGATTGAGTTTAACATAAAAGAAATAGTGTTTTATGTTTAAATATCAGTTAATAAGTAATCCATTATGCCCCCTTGTTTAGGACTGGAACCAATCTCAGCTGCTTTTGTGTGAAGGCAGGGACACCCAGGACAAGTCACCAGTCTGTCCCAGAGACACCCAGGACACGTCTCCAGTCCATCACAGAGACAGACAAAGAGACAAACAACCATCCACACTCCCAGTCAAAGCTAAGAACAATTTACATTTGCACAGAAGAGCCAAAAAATTATTCAAACTGAGGACTCAAGTTCTTGATTGAGAGTTCTAATCACTACTGGTAATTATCAATAATAATTGATCATATTTACCAAGCTAAATCATTGTGTGGAGTCTTTAATAATACAGACCAGATCAGATGTGATCAGGCAGTCATATATTCACATGTATGTAAATGTATTATTATTAATACTATAATTAAAGTTGAACCATGCAAATTTGTTTGGAACGAACAAGTGGACCTTTGTGCCTCTTGGTCCCACTGAAGTAGCTCTCAGTCTCAAAAAGTTTGGTGACCCCTGCATTAAAGTATTTCTTCTCCTTGAAAACTGTTTTCTTTTTAAGCTTTAAGATTTTGGGAAGGTGTGGTACCAGATTATCAGTGACACTGACCACAGCAATCTATGAATACAAGCCAAACTGAAATTTAAACAATATTTAGAGGGGACCTATTTTGCAAAATTCTCATTTTGCCACTTGTCATTTTGACAAGTGGCAAAGATTGAACACATTAAATTTTTTATAAGAGTAATGAGTGTCACTATTGTACTGATTAATAGTAGTATTAAGACTACTAAATACATGCCATTTAAATCAATATTATTGCTGATTATTCTGCATAGTATATGCATGCAGTTTGGATAAACTTCCCTCTGTACATTTTGCATTACATTTCACTGTAACTTTGCCGACCCCCCCAAAATTGCTCTTAAAAAATTTCCCTGTTTATGGTCCCCTCCAATAATGAGATGAAATCTACTCCCTTGATAGCCTGGAGACATGTTTGACGAGGAGCCATTAAACAGGAGACTGGTTGGATCAAAACCAGTTTAAGGATGCCGGAAAGTTTTTTTGTCTTATGTCAGAAACTTAGTTTTTCTTTTTAAAACGTTTTTTTTAAATTTCTCAAGCCAATTATTCATCGTCATAGCTGCATTATATTGTAATATTTTATCATAAAAATTTGAGGTTACTTCAGATTTCACCACAAGGTTTGACAAAAAGTTTGTTTCATTGCTTTAATTATGAAAATAGCATTCCTTGAAGGAACACATTATGCCCACTGCTTTACATGCTAAAGTTTTCAAAAGGATCTTAATCTGTGTGTTGGGATGACTCTCAGCTATTACCGCATCAAAACAGAGTCAAATATCTGTTAAAGTCATCGAGTTACAGCCATTTATATGTTCCTGAAGTTAGATTATCTGTGGCAGCCATTTTAAATCAAGCGGACTCCAAAAGTTAAATAGTCGTAGACGTACATCCAATAATTATTCTCTGAAAGGTTCATCAAAATTCATCCATGGCTTTATGAGATATTTTGCTAACAGGCAGGGTTGATTCAAACAAGTACCTGTAATACCCATGTTCTAAGTATGAACTTCACATGATTTGTCAGTGCTCAGCATACAATTTGGAGATGACTCTCAGCTACTACTGCGCCAAATATGAACTCAATATTTGTAAAATTGACTGAGTTATACTCGTGTTTGCAAAACGAAAGTTACTACTGTAACTACGGTTCTATGAATCCCGGATGACCGCCAGGGGCGGTGCTTTCAAGCACGAATGAACATTCTTGCGCATGCGCAGGTCGAGTACAAATAACAACGTCACCCCGTGACCTGCCGGGGACCCGCGTGACTCTATATAGGCACGTCATGTCCGGGACCCAGTCCCTCAATCTTCTCGCAAAGCAAGGATTCCGAGGGACTAAGCACCCTGGCGGTCATCCGGGATTCATAGAACCGTAGTTACAGTAGTAACTTTTGTTCTATTTCATCCCTCCTGACCGCCAGGGGCGGTGCTTTCAAGCACGGATGACGCATGGCAACAGGAATCGTCAACGTTCAAGGAACAACAACCACGCCACTCACCTCATTGTGAAGGGGAGACATGCTGCTCCAGAACTCCTTGAAGGGGATAGGGCGCAGCCACATTCACCCGGTAAAATCGAGTAAAGGTACTCTGCGACGTCCAGGAGGCCGCACGGCAAATACTGTCCAACAATACCCCCGTCATGGCAGCAAACGAGGTCGACATGCCCCTCGTAGAGTGGCACGTCACCCCCGCCGGTAGTGGCCGGTCCTGCAAGGCATAAGCTTTGGAGATCAAATCCACAACCCAGTGCGCTAGTCGCTGTTTAGAGAGTGCCTGATCTGGACGTGGGCCAGCGTAGCACACAAAAAGGCCATCCGTCCTCCGGATGGGCGCCGTAGCGGCTATGTACGCCTCAAGTGCACGAACAGGGCACAGCCGTTCGGAGGAACCACCGGGGTCAAACCGGGCAAGATAAAGCGGTTGGGTACTACCGGCTGGTAGGGACACTTTAGGCAGAAATGTCACATCAGGCCACAGTGTGACACCTGAGCCATCAGAGTTCCATCGGCAACAAGGCTAGGCCACAGAAAGAGCCTGCAATTCCCCTACATGCTTCGCAGAAGCCATAGCTAAAAGAAATGCCGTTTTCATGGAGAGCCATTTAAGGTCCGCAGACGTCAGGGGCTCAAACGGGGGGGGGGAACGAAGAGCCTCAAGCACCAGAGAAAGGTTCCATGCTAGCACCATAGGGCGTTTGGGTGGATGCAAACGCCGAGCACCTCTTAAAAACAGTGCAACGTCCTTGTCCCAGCCTATCGAACATCCGTTCAGGCCGACATGCCAACGAGAAATGGCAGCCACATACACCTTTAAGGTAGATGGGGATCGTCCACGATCCAGTAACGCTTGCAGGAAGGTCAGTATGTCAGAGACTGAACACTGTACCGGATCCTGCCCATTATCGTGGCACCAGGCCACAAAGGCCGTCCATTTATTAGTATACACGGCCCGCGTGGAGGGCGCCCACGCGTTAGCCATCGTATGTCCTACCGGCCCGGCGTATCCTGAAAAGGCGGGTCCCGACCCTGCAGGGGCCAGACCCAGAGTTGGAGCCGGTCCGGGTCCGGGTGCAGAACCCGACCCTCCATCTGGGAAAGAAGGTCCGTCCTGGAGGGGAGACGCATCGGCGAGCCGGAGCAGAGTTCGCGCAACAGAGGGAACTAAGTCCTTGCTGGCCAGAAGGGGGCCACCAGGAGCCGGTCCGGGTCCGGGTGCAGAACCCGACCCTCCATCTGGGAAAGAAGGTCCGTCCTGGAGGGGAGACGCATCGGCGAGCCGGAGCAGAGTTCGCGCAACAGAGGGAACTAAGTCCTTGCTGGCCAGAAGGGGGCCACCAGGAGCACCGTGTACCCCTCCTGACGAATCCGCAGGAGGGTCTGAAAGAGAAGGCTGAAGGGCGGAAAGGCATAAAGGAGGGACCGGGGCCAGTCGTGCGCCAACGCATCGTGGCCCAGAGGTCCGCCGTCGCCCAGGGAGAACCAAAGGGGGCAGTGAAATGCGTCCCCCAAGGCAAAGAGGTCCACGTCCGCTCTGCCATAGACCGACCATATCATCTCCACCACTTCGTCGTGAAGCTTCCACGTGCACTCCCCTGGGAGTGGCAGCTGATGGGACAGGGAATCCGCCGGCACATTCTGTGCCCCCGGGATGTAGGCTGCTCGGAGGCTGGCCAGGCACGGAGCAGCCCAGGTCAGAAGACGTTGCGTCCAACGCAACAGTTTCTGTGACCTGGTCCCCCCTTGGCGGTTGATGTGACAAACCACAGTGGTGTTGTCTGACCTCACCAGTACATGCTTCCCCCGCAAGCCTGGAAGGAAGCTATGAAGGGCCAGAAGCACGGCCCGTAACTCTAGGACATTGATGTGCTCTGTGCCCCATGTCCGGGACCACGTTCCCTGTGCCATGCGACCTCGCCAGGTGGCACCCCGGCCCGTGGAGGATGTATCCGTAAACACAACCTCCCAATGGCACGGGAGGGAACCGAGCGGGACCCCCGCTGTCATAAAAGACCTCACCCTCCATTGGGACAGAGACTGAGGGCTCACCCGAAGTCGTCTGAGGTGATGAGCATTCCGCGAGGCATCCAACTTCAAGCTGCTCAGCCACATTTGAAAGGGCCTTAGCGACAGTAGCCCCAAGGGCACCACGGAGGATGCAGCTGTAAGCATCCCCAGGAGACGAAGGTACCGTACCAGAGGCGGTGCCAGACCGCGCCTGAAGTCTGGGAGTAGGTGCAATATATTGTCGACCCGCCGGGGCGACGGGCGAGCAGTCATCGACATAGAATCCAAGGCAATGCCCAAAAAGACAGTCTCCTGAGAGGGAGTCATGCTCCTTGCTTGGCACATGAAAATAAGCATCCATGAGATCGATGGACGTGAACCAATCACCCGGGGAAATCGCCCTCAAGACATCCTTGGTGGTCAGCATGCGGAAAGGCATGACCTTCAAGCACGCGTTCAAGCCCCTGAGGTCCAGAACCGGACGCAGATCCCCGGTCTTCTCCGGAACAAGAAAATAAGTGGAATAAAAGCCCCCTGGATCCAGCAGGGGGTCCACAGGCAATATAGCCCCCTTGGCCAGTAAGGTGCAGATCTCGTCGTGCAATGCCTGTGCCTTCAACAGGTCGCGGATGACAGTCATCTTGACCCGGCCAGGAACGGGTGGCCGGCGGCGGAATTGAAGGCGATACCCCCGGGACAGGGAGGACAACACCCAAACATCCGGCGTGTGGGCAACCCAGTAGTTGAGCTGTCTCGGGGCAAAATAACCGACCGCCGGCACTAAGGAATCATCTGCGGGCCCCCCAACCCCTCGAAGGCCTGGGAGGATACCGGCTAGACTGCGTCGCTCGAAAGGAGTGAGAAGGCCCAGCCCCAGCCGGGTCAAGAGTCTGACCCCTCTGACCTGGAAAAGGTCTCTGGGTCGATCCCCGACCCCGCATTGGAACCTGAGACACAACGAGGGAAGGAGACGGGCGCGAGGACATCCGCGAGGAGCCCGCACCTGTCCAAGTGCCAGCTGGTTGGCGATCACGTCTGTGAAGTCCTGCCAGCTGCTGCCTTGTACGAAACGCCTGAGCCGTACGGTCCAAGGCGTCCAGTGCCGCAGAGCCAAACAGTTCCCCCGGAACCACAGGTAGGTCCCGTAGCGTCCTCCGACAAGGCTCAGTGAGCGGCGACTGCGCCAGCCAGACCTGGCGGCGAGCACGCACCAGCGTGGAGAGTGTTCGGCCAACCTCTCTAGTCATTAAGGCAAAGGCCTGCAGAGATGCATCAACCAGGCCCTGCGTGGAGTGGTCCATCGGAACAGACTCCAAAGAGGAGGACAGGGCCAGCATGAGATAGGAAAGAGTGTTCCCAATCCGGCCCATGCGAGCCCCAGAATCATAGGCCCTGCAGAGAAGGTCGTCAGTAATAGGGCACTGAGGCCGCGGACAACGGGCATTGGGCCGCAAGGCCTCGTCAGGAGGGACAATAAGAGAGGCGATGCTCGGTTCCACTGCAGGCATCTGCCCCAGGCCAACCTTGGCTGCCTCCTGCATGGACGCCAGGACCCTGCCATCCCGTGTCGGACGTGAAAACGCCCTAGCGTCAGACCAGCAGGCATGTAGTTCCCGAACATACTCTTCCGAGGGGGGAACCACAAGGGCCGCTTCCGATGTACGGCGCCTAAAAAATGCGCTGGAAGCTGCAGGCTGGGCCTGAGGGACACTAATCTGCAGGCGGGCAAGAGCCGTTCGAATGGCGTCCGTCACGGACTCCTCCACATTGTCCTGGGAGACAACAGAGTCAGACCCAGACGTCCCGGAGCCCTGCTCCGAAAGGTCCCCACGAAAGTGAGTGTCAGAGGCCGCCAATGAAAGAGCATCGTCACCAACGACTGATGCGTCATCCCGCTCGGGAGGGAGCGCCCTGTCCCGGCCATCATCAGTCTGAAAGGACTGGAGGAGGGCCTTCATGCAGGCCAGCTCGGCGGTGAGGTGATCCACTTTCGTGGACAACCTGTCCTTATTGGGCCGTCTGGCTCTCTTCGGCGGCCGCGAAGGTGCGGCCACAGCAGGCCGTTTGTACACCGCCTGACCCGGTGGCAACGTGCTACGTGGCGAAGCACACGCCCCGTCGGTAGGCCGCTCCAGCGCAGCCAACCGTCCATCCATCCATCCATTTTCTTCCGCTTATCCGGGGTCGGGTCGCGGGGGTAGCAGCCTAAGTAGGGAGGCCCAGACTTCCCTCTCCCCAGCCACTTGGAGCAGCTCCTCTGGGGGAATCCCAAGGCGTTCCCAGGCCAGCCGAGAAACATAGTCCCTCCAGCGTGTCCTGGGTCTTCCTCTGGGTCTCCTCCCGGTGGGACATGCCCGGAACACCTCACCAGGGAGGCGTCCAGGAGGCATCCTAACCAGATGCCCGAGCCACCTCAACTGGCTCCTCTCGATGTGGAGAAGCAGCGGCTCTACTCCGAGTCCCTCCCGGATGACTGAGCTTCTCACCCTATCTCTAAGGGAGAGTCCAGACACCCTGCGGAGAAAACTCATTTCAGCCGCTTGTATCCGAGATCTCGTTCTTTCGGTCATAACCCAAAGCTCATGACCATAGATGAGGGTAGGAACATAGATCGATCGGTAAATTGAGAGCTTTGCCTTTTGACTCAGCTCTCTCTTCACCACGACAGACCGGTACAGCGCCCGCTTCACTGCGGACGCTGCACCTATCCGCCTATCGATCTCACGCTCCAGTTTTCCCTCATTCGTGAACAAGACCCCGAGATACTTAAACTCCTCCACTTGGGGCAGGACCTCCTCCCCGACCTGGAGAAGGCATGCTACCCTTTTCCGGCTCAAGACCATGGCCTCGGATTTGGAGGAACTGATCCTCATCCCGGCCGCATCACATTCAGCTGCAAACCGCTCCAGCGAAAGCTGTAGATCACGAACTGATGAAGCCAATAGGACCACATCATCTGCAAAAAACAGAGAAGAGATTCTAAGGCCACCAAAACGGATCCTCTCAACACCTTGGCTGCGCCTAGAAATTCTGTCCATAAAAGTTATGAACAGAATCGGTGACAAAGGGCAACCTTGGCGGAGTCCAACTCTCACAGGAAACGAGCCCGACTTACTGCCAGCGATGCGGACCAAGCTCTGACACCGGTCGTACAGGGACCTAACAGCCCATATCAAAGGGCCTGGTACCCCATACTCCCGGAGTACCCCCCACAGAACCCCCCGAGGGACGCGGTCGAATGCCTTTTCCAAGTCCACAAAGCACATGTAAACTGGTTGGGCAAACTCCCACGCACCCTCCAGGACCCTGTTGAGGGTGTAGAGCTGGTCTAGTGTTCCACGACCAGGACGAAAACCACACTGCTCCTCCTGAATCCGAGGTTCGACTATCCGACGGACCCTCCTCTCCAGAACCCCTGAATAGACCTTACCAGGGAGGCTTAAGAGTGTGATCCCCCTATAGTTGGAACACACCCTACGGTCCCCCTTTTTGAATAGGGGAACCACCACCCCAGTCTGCCAATCCAAGGGAACTGCCCCCGATGTCCACGCGATATTGCAGAGTCGCGTAAGCCAACACAACCCCACAACATCCAGAGCCCTAAGGAACTCAGGACGAATCTCATCCACCCCCGGAGCCCTGCCACCGCGGAGCTTTTTAACCACCTCGGCGACCTCAGCACCAGAGATTGGAGAGCCCGACCCAAAGTCCCCAGGCTCCGCTTCCTCAGTGGAAGACGTGCCAGTAGGATTGAGGAGGTCTTCGAAGTATTCCGCCCACCGACTCACAACATCCCGAGTTGAGGTCAACAGCACGCCATCCCCACCATAAATGGTGTTGGTCGCGTACCGCTTTCCCCCCCTGAGACGCCGGATGGTGGACCAGAATCGCCTCGAAGCCGTACGGAAGTCATTCTCCATGGCCTCTCCGAACTCCTCCCACGCCCGAGTTTTTGCCTCAGCAACCACCCGAGCCGCAGCCTACCGGTCCCGTCTAATCGACCAGGGCATGACGGCACAGTTGGGGCAAACGTCAGCCGACAGCGCCTCTTGGAGATGCTCCACACAGAGACAGGAGGGACATAAGTCATGTCCGTCCTCCGGCTGAAGCGGCGTCAGACAGGTCGAGCAACACAAACTTTGCAGCATCATGCTCAAGAAGCGTGAGCAGACAGCCACCAAGAGGAGTCGAGCACGAGCAGAAAGCGCCACTGGAGACTCGGGTAATAGGGGGAAAAAACGAACTTCAGTGGTGAAGTCAAATAAAGTACAGAACCCAGTGCGAGCGTAGACGTCACTGGTGAGCTGAAATGACAAACAATAGACAACTCAGTGCGAGCAGGAAACGCTACTGGTGAGTTGGATAATAATCAAGATAATTAATGAACTCAAACACGAGCAGTACACGCTACTGGTGAGTTGGATAATATTCAGTAAGAAACTCAAACACGAGCAGATAAATTACAGAACCCAGTGTGAGCGTAGACGCCACTGGTGAGCTGAAATGACAAACAATAGATAACTCGGTGCGAGCGAAAACGCTACTGGTGAGTTGGATAATATTCAGTAAGATAAACTCAAACACGAGCAGTACACGCCACTGGTGAGTTGGATAAATGGCAACAGAAGTTAAACACCACGCTAGCGAAAACGCTACAGGTGAGTCACATAAACAACAGAAGAGGAGGCGGGCAGAAACGCCACCGCTGTGAGAGTAAAAAAGAGCAGAACTTACCAGTTGTCGTCAAAGCGACCGAAGAACCGGTAAAGATGAAAACCGCTCGTGCAGCCCTGGAGGGCGAGACTTACCCGCAACTCCGACCAGAGTTGGTCACGTGGCTACTAGCAACGAGTAGTTTTTCAGGAAGCAGTGTGGTTCACACCGAAGCAACAAGCTTCACACGACCACACGCTGTACTCAACAGATACAAACCTGCGCGCGAGAAGAATTAAGGGACTGGGCCCCGGATGTGATGTGCCTATATAGAGTCACGCGGGTCCCCGGCAGGTCACGGGGTGACGTTGTTGTTATTTGTACTCGACCTGCGCATGCGCAAGAATGTTCATTCGTGCTTGAAAGCACCGCCCCTGGCGGTCAGGAGGGATGAAATAGAACTCCAGTTAAGACTCTGGCAGCAGCATTTTGGATCAACTGAAGACGTTTTAAAGAAGTATTTGGACACCCAGATAACAAACCATTGCAATAGTCCAGTCTAGACGTGACAAATGCATGAACCAGTTTTTCTGCATCATTTTTAGATGTTTCTAATTTTAGTGATATTACGCAGGTGGAAGAAGGAGGTTCTAGTAACATTTTTAATGTGGGGGATAAAAGACATGTCCTGATCAAAAATAACACCAAGATTTTTAACTTAGAACTGGATGCAGATTAATGTCATCCATGGAGGGAGAAAGACTGAAACATTTATTTATTAAGATGTTCAGGTCCAAAAACGAAAGTTACGAATGTAACTACGGTTCTATGAATCCCGGATGACCACCAGAGGGCGGTGCTGAAAGCACGGAATATCCCTTCGCGTATGTGCTGTTCAAGTAATTCTATCAACGATGTCACACAGGTGTGACCGGATAAGCAATCAAGAGGCTACTTAGCCTAGCGTTATCTGTTAATTCAGTCCTACATAATCTTCTCGCGTAAAGCAAGGATTCTGAGTGACAAAGAAGCTCTGGCGGTCAATCCAGACCCCTCGCCAGGCGTAGGCTGAAAGCGTGCCAGCCTTAACGGTTGGTTATGGTGAGAGTGGGATAAGACCTTTGGCACAAAAGCAATGTTGACTGACCTCCAGTTGACAGACCTCCAGTTGACAGACCTCCAGTTGACAGACCTCAAGGGCTCGAATGGAGGGTGGCACAGAGCTTCGAGAACCAAGGGCAGGTCCCACTTGGCGCTCGAGTAACTTTCGGCGGTTGTAACTTACGGGCACCACGTAGAAATAGAGAGACCAGATCATGACTGCCCACTAGGGGTGTAACGGTAAGCTAAAATCACATTTTGGTTCGGTTCAACTACAAGGAGGGCTCGGTTCGGTTTATTTTCGGTACAAAACAAAAAAAAAGACAAAATAAAGACTTACAAAATATTTATTTTGAAAATATGCCAAAAATACATTTGTACTGTATTGTATTGTAGTAATAAATAAAAGTGACCCATTTGGATGATATTTTAAATAAACAGCACTCTACAATAAATAAACTACTGTATATTAACAATAATAAAAATCTTAATAAATACTGTACAATAACAGTCAGAACCAGAACAATAAGCAGCAACAGACTGTTTATGATCTAACTAATCAAGTTTTGTCCAGTAGCAGCAGTGTGGCTGTATTTGTCCTCATTACTCACAACCTCTGGGACCTGCTCCTCCAAGTGGGACAGGTGCTGGAAAAGTTCAGAGTTCAGTTCAGTCATCACACACTTCTTAGCTGCAGCAGGTGATCTCTGGTGGATGTCTGTCCCTGAAGTGGAAGAGATGCTACTTCTGTCCCAGACTGAAAATAAAACACAGAGGTAAAAAAAACAAGTTAATAA
Organism: Garcialebias charrua; assembly: GCA_038048925.1. NCBI lineage: Eukaryota > Metazoa > Chordata > Actinopteri > Cyprinodontiformes > Rivulidae > Garcialebias > Garcialebias charrua. The sequence continues at coordinate 25,706 of JBBPBX010000506.1, forward strand.
GATTATGATTTTAAATAATAATGAATAAATTATAAATTATAATTATAATAAAAGAACAATACCTCTTGAACGGTTGAATATCTCACTCATCATCAGGGCAGGGCTTTAATCTGCTCCAGGACTTGTTGACAATCAGTTTTAGTTTTTTCATAAAGAGCTGAACTTTTTGACTCAAGTGTTGACATGATGAATGTCTCATAGCGAGGATCAGTAACTTTAAAGCCTGCGCATAAAACAACATTCAGACTTAGATTCAGAGATTTAAAAACTCATAAAGTTTGTGTTATTGCTCTGGACCGATCTGAATCACCTGATGAAGTAGTTTTAATGCAGCTGTTGTTAGCGCAGTTTCAGCAACAGCTGCTTTTCTTCGTTCACGTTCGGGTGACGTCGTTTCCAGCGCGTTCACGTTAGACGTGTTGCTGCAGATCCAGTCTTGTGAAAACACGTCCACACAGCTTTGAATGTGCGCTCGTCAAGAAAGCCATTACGTTCCCAAACATGAGATAGTACACGACATGCTAACGGCTAAATGCTGCGCGTGCTTCGCGTGCTGCGCGATAATAGCTCCATGCTGAAACGCGCCCAGGAAATTTAGTTCCGCGGTGCATATATTCTCCCATTAATAACGTTCAGTGAGTTAAAAAATAACCGAAACGGTACGCGGGTGGACCGAACCGAACGAGCTGTACCGAAACGGTTCGGTACACCCACTTGTACGCAGGGCCGGACCTGGACGTTTGGGGGCCCTAAGCAGGATATGTTTTGGGGGCCCTACTTTGCTTTGCCTTTGTAGACATTGAAAGATACACAAAACCAAATGCTGTATGTATGTAACCAAGCCCGTCGAATTTTCTCACCATTTGCAAGTGTTCTAAACATATAATGGTAATGAAAGCTTCTGTTTGACATGGATTTGGGGAATTCAAAGTCTCTGTCTACCTCCATGGGACCCCTTCTAACTATGTCAGCCCTTACTTGGTCAGACAGATGTGACGGCCATTGTGCAGGATCCATTGGTGGTGGTGGTGGAGCAGAAATTCCAAGAGCAGATGGTAGGTGACTTTCATCAGCAGTTACCACTGGATCTGAGGAGTAAAATCCATTGGAAAAGTTTAGTAACATCTGTGGACACAAAATTTGCATAAAAGGCATCCACAAAATGTCAGCAGACATCAAACTGGTAATTATTTTAATTGTGGAAAAATTAAATATCCTACTTCAAATAAATAAAGTTAACTTATGTTTTACTCCTTCTATTAGTTCTAGTATTCACACATTTGCAAAGGAAATGTCAGGAAAGACTGCTAAAACTAGCCCTTTTTGTTGTTATAAGAACAAATAAAATTCAGTTTAAAGTTAGTTTTGATCAAAGCTTGGAAGAGCCACTGCTGAGGGACCAAAGAGCCGCATGTGGCTCCAGAGCCGCAGGTTGCAGACCCCTGCACTAGCCCAACCAAAGTCCAGGACCCCTTACATTTTAAGACAGGTTTACAAGAAATCTAAAATAATTACCTATCAGCCTCTTTCAAACCAGTTATGTGATCACAATCTGATAGGCCTACCTTTGTTGACATTGAAATGCTGTGAACATTCTTACCTCTAGCCCGCGTTTGTGCTGGATGGATTTTTCATGCAGACGGACATCGTTCCTTCCCCCATGAGAGACACTAAAGTCGCAGTTACAAATCTTAAAAAACGCGTAATTGTGCCCCACCCGAAAGTAAATTCGCTGTCCCATTTTTCAAGATATTTACACGAAGTCTTAACTTTTTTGGCAGGGACGCGGACGCCTTCTCTCTCGTTACATCCATCTCTGTGTTTTTCCGGGTTTGTTCCTGACCGCGCCAGCCCTAACATCGCGAGAACTGCCATCGAGGCTACTGCAGGTGGCAGTTCTCGCGAGGCTAGTGACAGAGGCACCGGAATGTTTTTTTTTAAAATATATAATATTATAATACGGGAGATTTCCGGGAAAATAATAATTCGGGATGACGATGGGTAAGAGGGGTAAAATACGGTAGTTTCCCGGCCGGATTAACTTTGAATTTATGTTTTTTGGACAGGTAGTGAAACTACAGTGAGTCATTTTGTGGTGTGTCCATCATGGGGCCCCCTAGTGGCCACGGGGCCCTAAGCAGCCGTTTCATTCGCGTATAGGCAGATCCGGCTCTGCTTGTACGTTTCATGCCTACTGCCCACTGCACGGTCATTGATGCCGGCGTGATTAGCCGATATCGCTGCTACATAGACCTTAAGCATCGAAGGAGAGCGATCTTTACCAAGGAGAGACTGGAGAAACTCCAGAATGGTGGGTACTGTACAGGAAACTGCATCCTCATTGTGATCAGCACACCATTGTGAAAACAGACACCACCTGTTTTCCTATTGCTGACGAGTAGAAGGTGCCCTGGCGCCCAAGATGGTGCGTTCGACAGGGCTCGAACTCCAGTCAGCTGCTGTCCGGGCCCTGCAGCGGCCACACCCACAGCTTAAGACGTTGAGGATTGGGGTACTTTAGCAACCCCCTAGCTGAGAAGTCCCTCCTGGTCGGAAGACGTCACGGAACGTCCCGACATAAACTCTACAGTAGCGGGAACCATGGTTGTGCTGGCCAATATGGAGCCACCGATAATATTCTGTGGCCCTCTTCTAGGACTCTGAATGGTTGGCCAAATCAGAGAAAGGGGTGGAAAGGCCTATAGAAGGGCCCTTGGCCAAGGATGAGCCAGTGCGTCCTGGCCCAGCGCACCAGACACCCTCATATGGGAGTACCCTAGAAGACACTGGGTTGACTCCACTGTCGCAAACAGGTCCACCTCCCCTCGACCAAAACGGTCCCAGATCGTCCACACTATGTCGCTGTGGAGGGACCACTCTCCCGGAGCAGACCCCTGGCGGGAGAGAAAATCTGCGACCTGATTGTGTCGCCTTGGTAAGTATGTCGCCCGCAGGGTGGACAGACAAGTGGAGGCCCATTCCAAGAGCACCCTGGACACACCGAGAAGCTGTGCTGACCTGGTGTCCCCTTAGTGGTTGATGTGATGGACAACAAAGGTGTTGTCTGACCGAACGAGACATGCCCCCTTTCCAGGTGGGGCGGGAAGTTCTTTAGTGCCAAATGCATTGCACGTAGCTCCAGTTATATGCCTGGAGCGGTCCCCTTGGCCCCAGCGGTCCTGAACCACTCTGTGTTGTCACACAGCGCCCCATCCTGTGGAGCTGGCATCTGTCGTGATTACTTCCCTGTGACACACTACCACCTCCATAGGGACACCCCTGGACAGATAATCTCCGTCCTTCCGTGGAATCAGGGCATGAAGACATGGCCATGGCACTGCGAGTCTGCAATGCCTGTGTAGCCTAGCATCCAGGCAAAAGTTGTTAAGCCACCTCGCAAGGGATGAAGAGACAGCAGGCCTAAGGGTACCACCCGAGTGACTGATACAAGGAAGTAAGTTGAAGAACAGCCTCTGGGTTGTCGCAGAGGGTTCACTGCCTTGATTGCACCCTTGGCCAAGAGGATGGAAAGCTCCTGGTCTAGTGCTCGGGCCTTTACCGGGTTGGCAATTACAGTCATCTTGACCAGGTGAGATGCGAGGCCGCCGTCGGAACTGTAGCCAGTAACCATGGGTTACAGTAGCAATCACCCATGCGTCCACGGCGTGAGCAGCCCAGACACTGAGCTGCTGGTAGGAGAATATCCGACAGCCGGCCCCTTCCACGGCCTCTAGGAGGCCGTGTGTGTGTGTGTGGGGAGGGGGGGAGGGGATGGCAGCCTGAGCCCCTTGTCCGAACCTACCTAGCTGGTTGGCAGATCGACTTACGAAAGGTCCTGTTGGGTCTCTGCTGGTCTACACGAGGGCAAGGACCCTGAGGCGGCCGAAATCTGGAGACAGCTGACGGGCGCCTCGGAAGTGGAGGGGGCATCGCCCTGCTAAGGGTCGAAAGCTGCCGCCTTGTATGTCGTGCTTGGACGGTCCGTTCGAGCGCTTCAAAGGCAGCTGGACCGAACAGCTCTCCCGACCTGTAGATCACGGAGGGATCTACGACATGGCTCAGTCAAAGACGCATAGCGTCCTGCATGGAGCAGTCACCTGATCCACGAACCGCACTCCGAGACAAAGAAAAGGAACCAGTTACTTACTGTTCCTTCTCGTCCCCTAGAAAATGAAAGGTAGAGGCAGCCAAGGATAACACATCTTCCTCCGCAGCCAGCTCAGGCATGAGTGGGGAGGAGAGTCCAGTTGCTTCCATTGGCTCAACACCCAGTTGGCGTGCCTGGAAAAAGGACTTAATTCCGCTAATTCTGCGGACAGCCACTCCACTCTCGCGGAAAGACCTTGCAGATTTGGCTCGCCTCCTCCCAAGAGGGGCCACAGAGACTGCGGCCTCAGTCCGGCGCTTTAAGCGCCAGGGTGGAGTTTCCTGTCCAGAAGGCGGGAGGCCACTGCTGAGCTCGGGGCAAAACCGGGCCAGCCGAGCCACTCTTACGGAATGAGGCATGAAGCTGCAGTTCATGCAGGGGTTCTCCGACAGGGCCTCCAGCAGATGGTCATGTCCCAGGCAGGTAAGACACAGGTCGTGACTATCATACGCCTGGAGCACGGACTCTCAATCTATGCAGCAGTGAGAACTGTCCATGCTCCCCACTGTAGGCAGTTTACTCAAGAGAAAAAACTGCAGCACGGCAGAAGAGCTGGCACCACCAGCTACCAGCAAGATGTAAGACGGACAGGCCGAATTTGGGAGAGGGTGCGCGAACGCTAGCCTTCACCAACAGAGAACAAGTTTGGCGAAAAATGAATTGGGGGAGAGTGCGCGAACGCCAGCCTTCACCAATAGAGAACAAGTTTGGCAAAAAAAATGATTTGAGAGAGGGCGCGGGGAACGTTAGCCTTCACCAATCAAAACAAGGCTAAAAGTCAGACTAGCACCGCTAGTTCAGTCTAACCGCTTATGAGGTAGGCGAAAGTGAATTGGGAGAGGGTGCGAGAAACGCTAGCCTTCACCAATTATAACAAGGCTAAAAGTCAGACTAGCACCGCTAGTTCAACCCAACCGCTTATGAGGTTGGCAAAGTGAATTGGGAGAGGGTGCGAGAAACGCTAGCCTTCACCAATTAAAAAACAAGACCAAAACTCAGACTAGCACCGCTAGGTCAGCCCAACCACTTATGAGGTAGGCGAAAGTGAATTGGGAGAAGGTGCGAGAAACGTTAACCGTCACCAATAGAACACAAGACCAAAAACTCAAGAAAACTAGCACTGCTAGCCCAGCCCAACCATCTATGGAGGTTGGCGCGTTTATGAGTTTATGGAAGGTGTGAAAACACTCGCCTTCTTAAAGTAAACAAGGCCAGAACACAGCTGGCTACACAATAAACTTCGGTAAAAGCGTTTATGAATATTTTTTGGAAGGTAGGCGAACGCTCACCTTCTAAAGTAAACAAGGCCAGAAAAACAGCTGGCTACATAATAAACTTCAGTAGAAGCGTTTATGAATAATTTTTGGAAGGTACGAGAAAATGTAGGTTCATCCAGGTTTTTATGTCTTTAAGACATGCTTGTAGTCTAAGTACTGTAACTGATTGGATTTATTGTGTTTAATGGACAAATATAATTGTGTATCATCAGCATAACAATGAAATGTATCCCTTGCTGTTTAATAACTTTACCTAATGGAAACATGTATGAACAAGGTAAAGAGTACTGGCCCAAGCACTGAACCTTGATGAACTCCATGCCTAACTTTGGTGTATGACGAAGATTCATTATTTACATTTACAAACTGGAATCCATCAGATAAATATGATTTAAACTATTTTAGAGCGGTTCCTGTAATTCCAACATCATATTCAAGTCTCTGTAGTAAAATATTATGATCAATTGTATCAAATGCAGCACTGAGGTCTAACAGGACCAGTGGAGACACCTGTCCATTGTCTGAGGCCATGAGAATATCATTAGTAACTTTCACCAGAAGGATGGTTTAATCTTCTCACTAATTGAAATAACTTTATTTATGAAGAATCTCATGATGTCATTAGGGCCCGTCCTAACTGGGCCTGTGTGTGTTTCAGATGGTGGTGGCAGATGTCTTCAATCATCGTTTCTATAAAATCTACAACCCTGAAGAGTCTCTGAGCTGCATCCTGGACCGGGACGACATCTTCGTGTAAGAAAAGTCGTTTTTCAAACGGCGACGCGTCCGGCTGATGCCTCGGGTCTGAAGCTGTCGTTGTGTTCAGGTACGAGCTGAGCGTTCAGGACGAGGACGCCGTGCTGCTGGCGCTCTACCTGCGGGAGCGCTCTCAGTACCGGGACTACGGGTCGGGCAGCAGCTCGTACGGAACCACTCTGTTCGGACACCCGCTGCTGCTCAACGTGCCGCGCAGCCGCTGCAGCGGCGAGGAGCTCTACCAGATGTTCCTGCAGCGGCTGGCGTGAGTGACGCCCAGCAGGTGGTCACGCACGGCCCACGTGTTACTGACGGGTCTGGTTCTGTCCGTGCAGGCGCTACGTGAGGCCCCCGGACCCTTCTGATGAGCTGGAGGAGGAGGAGGACGATGAGGAGGAGGAGGAGGAGCTGTATACGGCTCAGACTAACGGCTTCAGTGACGGTTTCATGATTTTTACTTTGATCTAAAAATAAAAACCTCCGAGCTTCACGTCGTCTCTTGTTCAACTCTGCTGCTCGGCTGGTTTTGTCTTTCAGACGAGCAGAACAGCGTGGAGCCAACCGGGCCTTCTGCACCAGAACCCCGCTGCGGTGACGCCTCTCCAAACAGCCAACCAGACGGCACGGCGCCGACCAGGTCGGAGCCCGACACCAACCACGCTCTTGGTGGAGCCGACGTAGCGATCAGCAACGGCTCCCAGAACCAGAGCAAACCCGCCGCTGCCGGCAGCAGCAGACCTGAGGACACGTACACCTGCGGGGACGCCGGACCAGACGCCGGACCCGACGGCAGCTCAAAACCTCCAGCAGAACCACCGCAGCAGCTCTGCGGCGCCACAGGAGGAAACGAGGAAGATGAGCAGGAGGAGGAGCGTTCTCTGAGCCCGCCTCCCAACGAGCTGCCAGCAAAGAGGAGGACATGTCGTCAGAGGAGGCGGAGCCTCTTCACCATCCAGGCGGTCAACTCCAGTGGCACGACGGAGAGGGGGACGGGAGACGGAGGGAGCGCCGTGTCCTTCAGCTGTGAGTCCAAACACCCCCCGTTACCATGACAACAGATACACACAGGGCCCGCCAGAACCCTTCCTGATGAGTCCAGTACTCTGATCCAGATCCACACGGAAGGACCAGTTCCTGAGCAGCTTTACCTCCTGATGTTTGATACGAAATGTTTTCATTTTCATGTACGTGATTTATTTCAGTGAGATTCAGCAAACTTTGTTTTAAAACAGCTAAAGGTTCTGACCAGAACCCGAGTAGGGAAGCATCGATTCATTCTGTTTTAAAAACAACAAGGAAAAATTACATACCCTGTGAAAATGCAGTGAAGGCTTATTGCTGAAGAACAGCTGAAATTAGCTAAAAACATGCTGAAATGTAGCTGAAATGGAAGAACAAGCCTAAACTAGCAGAAGCAGAAAGAACACATTTGCTGAATTAGGTTTAAATCGGAAAAAATTAGCACAATACCAGTACTGTAATTCTGAAAGTAGCTAAAACAGCTAAAATTAACAAGATTTTATTGGAAAAGTAGCTGAAAAGTCATAATGAAGCTTAAACTGCTACAAGGAAGCAGAAGGGCTGAAAAGATATTTAAAAAATGTGGAATTAGCTGAAAAAGCTAGAATTAGCATAAAACAGCTAAATAGTAGCTGAAAGAGCAGAAAAAGCTTAGGCTAGCAGAAATATGCTTAAAGGAGCATAACAAGCTGAAATGAGCAGAAATAATTTATTAGGCTGAAAGTAGCTGAAATTACCACAAAAAAACTGAATTTATCTGAAAACAGCTGAAATTAGCTAAAAATTGTGAAAATTGTCTTTAAAAGGTAGAACAAGCTTAAATTAGCAGAACGACGTGGAGAGCACATTTTGCTGAATTAGGCTGAATAAAGTTTTAATGAGTACAAAAAATGTGGAAATAGCTGAAAAAGCTAAAAATATAAAAACTGCTAAATAGTAGCTGAAATAGCAGGAAAAAGCTGAAACTTGCAGAAATTAGCTGAAAGGAGCAGAACAAGCTGAAGTTAGAAGAAACTCAAAAATGTTGTAGTTAGCAGAAAGGATCTGAAAAGAGCACAAACAGCTGAAAGGAGCACAAAACAGCTGAAATTAGCTAAGAAATGTTTAAATGTGCAAAAGGAAGCTGAAAGAAGCTGAAGCAGAACAAAATGTGAAAGGAGCAGTAAAAGGCTGTGAACTCAGCTAAATATTTGAAGGATGTAAAATGAGCTCAGTTCAGTTTCTATAAGAGAAAATGTCAGAAAGGGCTAAATATTTCAAACAGCTAAAGTTAATAATAAACAAGTTGTTTATTGTGTGAACGCTTCATAAACATTCAAACAATAAACGAGACAAACTGAAGCCGTTCATATTTTCGTCTTGTAGATGTTTATGCTTTAACCTGCGGCTCGTTGATCATTTCCTGTTGTTCTGCAGCTCAGCCCTACGTGGCCATCGACTGGGACCCGGACATGAAGAAGAGGTTCTACAACGAGAACGAGGCCGAGGTCAGAACCGGTTCCACGTTTTTAAAAACCGAGCGGCGGCTCTTTGAGCAGGCGTCAGACGGTGTTTGTGTCGTCTCTGCAGCGCTACGTGAAGCACGGCAGCATGGAGGTTCCTCAGCAGCAGAGCACGGTTCAGCTGCAGCAGTGCATCGAGCTCTTCACCACCCAGGAGACGCTGGAGGAGGAGAACCCCTGGTAACAACTGACACCACCACCACCACAGGAAACTACTGTTTACTTATAGTAGCTACATCTACTAGCATATTTAGCTACATCTACTAGCATATTTAGCTACTACAGTATACTAGCATATTTAGCAACTTATACTAGCATATTTAGTTGCATCTACTAGCATATTTAGCTACTTATACTAGCATATTTAGCTGCATCTACTAGCATAATTAGCTACTTATACTAGCATATTTAGCTACCGGTACTTATACAGTACTAGCATATTTAATTACTTATACATGTACTAGCATATTTAGCTACTTATACTAGCATATTGAATTACTTATACTAGCATATTGAATTACTTATACTAGCATATTTAGCTACTTATACTAGCATATTTAGCTGCATCTACTAGCATAATTAGCTACTTATACTAGCATATTTAGCTACCGGTACTTATACAGTACTAGCATATTTAATTACTTATACATGTACTAGCATATTTAGCTACTTATACTAGCATATTGAATTACTTATACTAGCATATTGAATTACTTATACTAGCATATTTAGCTACTTATACAGTACTAGTATATTTAGCTGCATCTACTAGCATAATTAGCTACTTATACTAGCATATTTAGCTACTTATACTAGTATATTTAGCTACTTATACAGGTAGTCCCCGAGTGGACCTTACCAAGCTCCGCCCACAGGGCCGCGTTTCATTGGTTAATGCCCATAACACGTCACAGCGCAGCTTCCACGTGCGTGCCGGTCTCACAAAACAAACGCTACGGTAGCGTTTGTGAGACATTGCTAGCTAGCATACGTGCAGAATTTTTCTGCGTCAGGGCTGGAAAAATGCTCCTCCACCGTCAGTGGGGTATCTGTACAGGAGATGTCAGGTACCCTGACCGTATTTGTGGAAGTAAAATTCACCGTTTCCCTATATGTGAAACTGAATGCCTTGCTTGGATCAAAGCTTGTGCACGACCACAAAACTGAACAATTATTTCTTTCACCAGCAGAGAAGGGTTGACCTGCTTTTGAAACCTGCTAGTTAACAACACGCGGTCACGATGAGAGAAAGCCACAGTTCACTGAACGTCCTGGAAGTTGGGAAGAAACAGCTCTGCTAACTCCACATGAGCTAGCTAACACAACGAGCTCTACTGTCGATTTCACCTAAAACTGCACAAAATCGTGACACGAAGGCTGGATTTTAACTAACACACCGAACGGCTGAGCTCGTTAGCCCTCACAAAAGTCGCTGTCGGCGTGTTTAGCAGCTAAAGCAGCAACGGCTAACCAACCACTTAAGGAATGAATGGAGATTACAGTTAGCATTAGCTTTGCGACCAAGGCACACTCAAAGTTTTGCCAACAACAGAAATCACTGATTTCAAAAGTAACCCTCAAAACCATGAATGCCTGACTTACCCAGCCTTGCAGAACAATAGGCATCAGTGATCCTGTCCACAGCTGTATTAATGCTGAGCGTGTGAGCTGCTGTTTTCCTCATCAGACGGTAGCATTAGCTGTGACGCGCACGCTGTTGGAGGCATCGCGTGGCTCAAACAACTTGATAACGTCCAAAAAAAAATAACATGAACTTGTTGGTTCCCCTGTCCATTGTCATGGCTGATATTTTGTTGGAATCTGGCAGAAATGATACACTATTCGAGTCAGAAATACCCTGCAGAGTCAGTCGACGCCATGTTTCCAGTGAAACTTAATGCTGCGCTTGGGAGACGTGCAGACCGCTCGCAGCTTAGGGGGCGTTTCTGGGCGGAGCTTGGTATGGTCCGTTACGACGGAGTTCCGTTCCTACGCCCGTTCATAACACGGATTTCGATGTAAGTCGGAAAACACGTACACACTGGCCGCCCCATATACACGTACATGTACGGTACTGTACAGTTACCAAGCACTTCGCCTATCCTAACACAGTACCTTACATAATTATCAAAAAACACATACAGTACATTTGGAGCCATAATGAAGGAAAAAAGTTAATTTCTTACTGGGAGCTGGTCAATTCTTCCTCCGTCTGTTAGCATGTTAGCTTATTGCACGTCCGAGCTCTGCAGCTTCCTGCTGCTTCACGCGGTCCACAGCGTTTACAGCAAGGTCTGTTAGCATGTTAGCTCTTGCTCCTCCGGTCCAGCTCCGCTGTTTCTGCCGTCTGGTGACACCATCCACCCGTCCATCCTACAGTAAGGTCCGCACCTTTTGTTTACGACGTAAAACCGCCCTCCTAACCTCCTCTGCTCCGGTCTGCCTGTCCAAACAATGAGGTCTCCTGTAGTAATTTTCCACTGAGTGCGTCAAGCTACTCTCCTCCCTCCCTCCTGTAAACCTGTAAATTCCCGCTGTCCTTCGCTAAGTTTCGGTACCGTATTTTTTGGTGTAAAGGCGCATAAACCGCGTAACTTGAACAATGCTTTTCAATGGGAGGGCGTTCGTAACCGCGAAACGTCATAAGTCGAGGCCATCGTAACTCGAGGACTACCTGTACTAGCATATTTAGTTACATCTACTAGCATATTTAGCTACATCTAGCATATTTAGTTACATCTACTAGCATATTTAGTTACATCTACTAGCATATTTAGCTACATCTCCTAGCATATTTAGCTGTATCTACTAGCATATTTAGCTACTTATACAGGTAGTCCTCGACTTACGACGGAGTTCTGTGCCTATGTTCCGTCGTAGAGCGAATTTCAACGTAACTCGGAACATACGTCCAAACTGCACCTTATACATATAGTACTGTATTTTACCAAGCCCTTAGCCTATCCTAACACATTATCCTACATAATTATCAAAACACACATACATTTGGAGCCACAATGAAGGAAAAAAAGAGTTAATTTCCTACTCTGGAATGCTGGTGAAGCCATTTCCTCTGTTCCTCCTCTGGATTCTCCATTCCTTTACGTTGTAAAACCGCCGTCCATAAAACAGCTACTTTTCCACAGCTGCTGCCTGTCCAGCCTTCTCCAACAAGTTTTGTTTTGTTTTTTGAATGTCCAGAGGACCAGACTTAGGTAGCTTTTTTAGAGAGTACAGGGCAAGCTGGAGCCTCCGCAGCTAGTAAACAGAAACCGGAAACTGCGTAAATTGGCTTCAAAATAAAAAAAATTCAAAATAAAATTATTATTATTATAATTTTTTTATGACCTCCAGCCAGCCATGGCTCCAGCCAGCCATCAGGTGAAAAGAAGGAACCCAGACCCAGACCAGTGGTCATTCCGTATGTTGTAGGAGTTTCAGAGACATTGAGACGTTTATTTTCTAAACACAACGTCCCAGTGGCTTTTAAACTCCAAAATACATTAAAGACTGGTTCATCCCAAAGATCCAGTCCCCAGGCACATGTTTGTTTGTTTGTTTGTTTGTTTATTGTTTGCACAAAAAGAAACAACACACATAAAAGAAAAGTAAAATAGTACCGTATTTTTCGGATTAAAGGTCGCACCTTTTTATGGGTTTTTTCAAGGCCTGCGACCTATAATCCGGTGCGACCTATTTATGGATTTTTTTCCATATTTTTAGACCAATTTTTGACTCTGTTATGAGCCTTTTCAGTTTGGCAGAAAATGGTGCAGTACCACTTTTGGCCGCTAGGGGCGCAATGCAGTACCACTTCCAGAGGAGTACACTGACCCAAGAAGAAGAAGAAGACCGTTTCCAGCTCATGTGCCCGAAAAAAAGCTCCTCTGCTCGGACTGACTGTCGGCCTCCTGGTATGGATGTACCGGTAGCTTTGTTAGCTCTGTTTGTTTGCTGTTTGTCAGCAAGATAAGTCAAGAACCACTCAGCGGATTTTTCTGAAACTTGTGGAATGGAATCACAATGTGGAAGTTTACAAGTGAGTACCGTAGCTTTATTAGATGTTTGAGATTTAAAAAAAAAAAACGATATTTTATTAGCATAGCTTGTTAGCTTGTGGATGTATATCTGTTTACGGTATGTTATAAATAGCTTTGAAACCAATCGGTGTATATTTTTTCTGCTTACAGAGTGTAATTATAAGGCTTTAATGTACGTTACTATGGTCTCGATAAAACATTTGACATAAAATTCGATTTTTTATTCGTGTCAGAAGCGGACTCGTCTCGTGTTAGCATTCGTTTTTTATCTGTGTACTTCTCTTTACGTTATAAATAGCTTCAAAACCACTCGGTGTATATTTTTTCTGCTTACAGAGTGTAATTATAGGAGCTTTAATGTACGTTACTATGGTCTCGAGAAAACATTTGACCTAAAATTCGATTTTTTTATTCGTGTTCTGAGAGGCGGACTTCCCGTGTTAGCATTCGTTTTTATTTCAGTTTACTTCTGTTTGCTTATAAATAGCTTCGAAACCACTCGGTGTATATTTTTTCTGCTTACAGAGTGTAATTATAGGAGCTTTAATGAACGTTACTATGGTCTCGAGAAAACATTTGACCTAAAATTCGATTTTTCATTCGTGTTCTGAGAGGCGGAGTCCCGTGTTGTCGTGTTCTTATATTTAAGAACAAATACGTGGGACTTCATGTGCTGGCAAACATTCACTTTATTAGTCAGATCAACGTCTGCCTCGTGCTGCATAAACACGTCACATCCTGTGTTGTGTAACGTTCAAGAACACTCGTTAATAACAGTTACTATCATGAACACCACATCTCCCCTTTTAACAAATAGGGAACCATTTTGTTTCATTTTTTTTTCATTTCCTTTTACAGGCTAGGAACACAACATAAAATACTGGAACTTAATACAACCTGTTTCTTCGACTATCAGTCCTTTTAACTCTAACTTATTTTTCAACACAACATGAAATAACTGTAACTTATATACAACCTGTTTCTTCAACTATCAGTCCTTTTAACTCTAACTTATTTTTCTCTCTCTCTTTTCTCCTCCTCGTTCATTTTCTTGATCTTTAAATCCTCCCTTCTCTTCATTCTTGCCTTTTTTTTCTTTTTGATTCTGGCCAGTTTCTCCTTGTCCTCCTCTGTAAGAGTTTCCTTGGCTTGGAGTCGCTTTAGCAGCTTGGAATCAACTTTGCTGAGGAGGTCGACCGTCTTGATTTCAGGAGGTCTACCAGGGCGGCAAGCCTGCCGTCTCTTCAAGCCTCGAACTGTGGGAGGTTTTTCTTTGTCTGGGTTCGGAGGTCGACCGCGCCGCCCAGTGATGGCCATGATCATAGAGGGAATTTCCTCATTAACCAAAAGAACCCAGTTTGTGCCCTCTGATGTTTCTCTTTCTTCATAGAAGTCTCCAACAGGTATGCGTGGACTGAAGCTGAAGTGTTCTCTGGAGACCACGCCGTCCGAGTGTCTCTTCAGGTACTTGATGACTTCTGGAAACTGCTTCATCCTCCTTCCACAAGGAGTGTAATACCAGGTCTCCCCCTTCATGCGGTTCTCCATTTTCTTCACACGGATCTCCCTCTTCCAACCGTGCTGCAGAGCGAATTGGACCTTTTCTTCTGTTGCGACCCGTCTTCTGTTCGTTTCTCCTGCAGTGGAGCTGTCGTCATCGTTTTCATCGACGTGGTCAGCACCTGTTTTGGCGTCTTGTTTCTGTGCGGTCTCTGCGTTTCCCGCTTGAGCTCGTTTTTTGACCCTCCTTCTCTTCTTGGGGTTCTCGACGGCTGTGCTGATGTCACCCAGCTCCTCCATTTTGGGGAGTTCCTCCTTTACTTTTCCCACTAAAGGCAGAGGAATTCTCCTAGGGGCTTTGAGTGAGTATGGGACCACCTCAGGTTTGAGTTTAATGTGGTGTGTGTGCTGCACCTCACCTAGTCCAGTGCAGAGCCTGGGGTACACAGTTTTTACAGTGTCCATTGATATAGCGTTCACACGCACCAAAAGACCAAGAGCTGTGATGGCAGGCCGTCCAAGCAGTGGTGTGGTGAGGTTCTTAACAACATAGACCTTTTCTGCTGCACTCTTGTCCCTGTAGGTAAGCTGTAGTTTTGTGTAACCTGCAACATCCAGTGGTGTTCGGCCAGGGCCTAACAGAGGTTTCACCGGTTTGAGAAGAGCAGGTTTTTCAGCACTGGGAAACAGTCTGTTCCAATCTTTCTGAGCCATGGCTGTGACGTCTGCACCTGTGTCAAGTTTAAATGTTAGTGTTGTCTCATTTATCTTTATATCAGCTGTCCATGCCTGATTTCCCATGGTCATAGCTCCAAGGAAGAAACTTTCCTCCTCTTCCTCCTTCCACAAGGAGTGTAGTGTTGTCTCATTTGTCTTTATATCAGCTGCCCATGCTTGATTTTCTGTGGTCACAGCTCCAAGGAAGAAACTTTCCTCCTCTTCCTCCTCTTCATCCTCTTCGATGCTTTGCACCTTTTTGCTGAATCTGCACACACGCTGATAGTGTCCTTTCTTCCCACAGAAATTACATGTTACATCATTAGCAGGACACTCATATTTAGGGTGAGGGGAGCCTCCACACTTGAAACACTTTGTACTTGATGTGCTTCTGCTGTCGACCTGTGGATGTGTTTTAGCATTTTTATTTGTAAACTTGTTATATTTGGATTGATCAAACTGTTGTCTGCTTTTAACAACTCTATCAACAGAGCTGACACTTGTCTGCATTCCACTGGCTTCACATCTCAGAGCACTTTGTTGCTTTTTAACCTCTTCTGATTGTCTTGCCATGTTTACAGCTTTCTCCAAGTCCAAGTTTTTCTCCATTTGCATACGCTCTGACAGTCTGATGTCTGCTAAGCCCACTACAATTCTGTCTCTTATTAATTCGTCGTGGAGCGGTCCATAATTGCAGTGCTCAGCTAATGCATGCAGGGCTGTAACAAATGCATCCACTGTTTCATTTTGCTCTTGTTTGCGCATATTAAATCGTGCGCGTTCATAAACAACATTTTTCTTGAGTATGAAGAAGTTCTGGAAACCCTCTTTCACTTTTTCATACTGGCGCTGGTCTGCATCGTTTAGCTTTAATCCTCTCAGGACATCATCCGCTTCATCTCCCATGCAGTATATTAAGGTGTTTACCTGGTTTTCATCAGAACTCAACGACAAGCTACTGGCCTGGCGGAACCTCTCGAAGCGACGGATCCATTTTGTCCATTCATGTGGCTTCGAAAAATCAAAAGGCTCCGGCGGCTGGATGCTGAACGTGGCGCTGGGTGTGTTAGCCGCTATGCTAACTCCTGCCCTCGGCTGCTCGTTTTCTTCAGACATCTTAAAAATAGCTGTAGCTCGTTTTTCCTCTTCTTATCCACGCCAGACAGACTCCTCAGCAACTCACCACTTCTGACACCATGTCGTGTTCTTATATTTAAGAACAAATACGTGGGACTTCATGTGCTGGCAAACACTCACTTTATTAGTCAGATCAACGTCTGCCTCGTGCTGCATAAACACGTCACATCCTGTGTTGTGTAACGTTCAAGAACACTCGTTAATAACAGTTACTATCATGAACACCACACGTGTTAGCTTCTGTTAGCAGACATTAGCAGCAGAGCTAAACACTCTGTCCATATTGCCGGGTTGACTCAGCGGTCACGCGGCGCGTCAGCGGTGGATGACGCGTTACGTCGGCGGTGACGTAGGTGCGACCTATAATCCGGTGCGACCTATTTATGAATTTTTCCAAATTTTTGGCAATAATGGGACACTGCGACCTATATTCCGGTGCGACCTATAATCCGGAAAATACGGTAAACAAAATGTGCAGGAGAGGTCATAAAAACCCTAATTGGGCTTACAAGTGCACCCCCCCCCCTTCTAAAAAAAAGAAAGAAGAAAATCATAAAAGCTTTATACATAAACTTAAATCTTTCTTTAAATATACACAATTACATACCAAAGCAAAAGATAATAGTTATTAAATCAATTTAAATTGTAAAAAAAAAAAAAAATTAAATTATAAACTAATATAGAATAAAAACTAATGTTAGAAATTCAATAATGTTTGTTTAAACTTTGTTTTAAATACAGATAATGTTGTACATGATTCACTTAATTGTTTTAAACTGTTCCACAGCACAACACCCTGATACATGAATGAAAATTTAGCAACAGTTGTATATTGTGTATGCTGTTCAGTGTCAGGAGGGCTGTGATCAGTCTTACATCGGGGAAACTAAACAGCCACTGGCCAAAAGGATGGCCCAGCACAGAAGATCAACATCATCAGGTCAGGACTCTGTGGTCTACACTCATCTCTAGGTCAGAGGTCACTCTTTCAGGGATGAAGATTTAGCAGGTCGCTTTCGTAAATGAGCCCATGAGGTTCAAAAGATTTACCTGACTAAATAAAGGTTGAATGAAAAAAGATGTTCACATCCTTGATAGAGAGGAATGATGGTTTGAGAGAGGAGTAAAGGAGGCCATCTTTGTGAAAAGAAACCATCCATCATTAAACAGAGGTGGAGGCCTCCGGGTTCAACTGTCCCCCTCTTACAATGCTGTTATTGCTAGTATCACTCAGCCCTCTGTGAATAGCAAACAACCATCAGGGTGCTAATGATCCATCGTTAGGCTGATGGTCCTCCTTGATCATGTGAGCAGCTGGTTTCGGCTGTCAGCAGCCAACTGGTTGTGTAACACTGTGAGAGAGTGCTATTTATAAGACTGAGCTGAATACAGCAGCTCAGACTGAGGAAGTCTTTCTAAGGAAAGACGAAACGTTTCTACAATTTTTTTTGTTTTGTTTTTTGAATGTCCAGAGGACCAGACTTAGCTTTTTTGCATTTTTCTACCTGGATTATTGAGCATGCATCAGGTGAATGTAAATCACTTTCAAATAAACGGTGGTCCGTGCTCCTCTACCACGGCTAACCAATGCTGACTGCTACTTCCTGTCTGACAGGAAGTTGTACCAGAGTCATATGACAGCAGAGCAACCAGGAAGAAGGTGGATACGACCGCAGGACGAGTGAACCTCATTCTGAGGAAACAGGAGAACGAAGGAGTTGATTAAACATCACGTCACAGAAATCTTCAGTTTTAAAGCTCAGCATCAGGGATTTTAGTTCAGAAACTCAAAGTTGTTCCTCTGAGGACTCGTTAGTTTAAGCGTTTAGAACCAGTTCTGAAACTGGGAGGTTCTGATGACCCGTCCGTCCTGACTGGATGTTTCTACTTGTTCTCATCACTGCTGCTGAAAACCGAGGCTCCACATTTTCGTTATTCTGGAACATCTTTCAAAAAGACCTGAAGCTCTTGACCGTGACCTCTGAGTGTCTTCAAACATCTGCTAAGTTCATGACAAAAACCAACGCAGACATGTTCCTGTTTTGAGTTTTCTACATCGCCAGCTGCTTTTGTTTTGTTTATTAAAACCATTTTCTTTCATTTATTTTTCAATTTATATTCTTTCTTTTATGATTGTCCACTGTTGTCGTCTTCTTTGTTAAATCAGGTCTCTCTGGTAAACGAGTCCCCGAGACTCAATGAGACTAACCTGTAGAAATAAAGGTTGAATGATCTGTTTGTTTGTTTGTTTGTTTGTTGTTCAGGTACTGTCCGGTGTGTAAGAAGCACCAGTTGGCCACTAAGAAGTTGGATCTGTGGTCTCTGCCCGAGGTTCTCATCATCCACCTGAAGAGGTTCTCCTACACCAAGTTCACCAGAGAGAAACTGGACACCATCGTGGACTTCCCCCTCAGGTACACACACACACACACACATGAACATAAACACACATAAACATAAACACACATAAACATACACACACACACACTTAAACACATACCATACCAGCTTTATTTATAGACTTTAAACACCCACCGGGCCAAAGTGCTGTACACACAACAAAACAATCATACAGTTGGGTAATAAAAATGATTAAAATGATTAAAAGTCAACATCTCAGATGGTGTCAACAAAGGCCAGGGAGAAGAGATGGTTTTAAGAAGAGATTTAAAAACAGACAGGGAAGAGTCTGATGTTCAAGTGAAGGTTGTTCCACAGTTTCGGAGCTGCCACAGCAAAAGCATTGGGCCTCATGCAAGAACCGTTCGTACGCACAGATTTGTTCTTAAACTGTGCGTACGAGTGATTTAGGATCATTTGTGGCATCCAACAATGTTTTCGTATCCTAAGATTTTTTTCAGAAACGAACAAAATTTACGAGTGGTCCGGACCTGTCGTATATTTTACGAGCAGTCAGTCTGCTGTTATCCAGACGGATTTTCTTCACTAATAACTTTATATTTCGTTATTCAGAAAATATTTTGAGTCCAAAGAAATCACGCACCATAATTATTTTTGACAATAGGTTATTCTGTTTGAATTAGAATTATAATTTTAAATGTAATAATGACTAACGGATTAAAATATTTAAATTAAAATCAATTTGTTATCAATGCCGTTTTCTAACACTACAATATTAATATGAAGATCTCAAACTAAAACCAACTTAAATTATGAATTAATTTAAGTTTAATTTGTCTCGGTAACGCAGACTTTACCTTGACCTCCTCCTGTTGCAGTCATAGAGCTCTGATAGCTCAGTGAGATGAGTGTTGGCTCGTCATTCCGAACCTTATGGGTTCAATTCCCACATGGGACCAACGTTTTTTTTTTCTTCTTTTAATTCATTCCAGATGTAAAAAACACAAGAAAACTATTTACTATACAACAAGAAATAAAGCATAGAGTTTTTTAAATCTGGAATGAATAAATAATTTAAAGAAAGAAGGAAAAAAAATAGTCATACCTTGTATGAACGGACACTTCCTGCTCTCTGAGGCAGGAAACGTAGCCTTATATGGTGTTTTGAGGGGTGGAATTATGTAAATAACCTCTCCGCGTGCACGCGCAGGTGGATAGAACAGGTGGAATTCATCATACGTACGCAGCTCATTTACACACTTTTCCTGAGGATAGAAGAGTTTGTTGAATCTGACGTGGCATGTTCGTACGAACGCTTCGTACGAACAAAAGTAAGAGAAATTTAGGATAAAAATACGAACATGTTCTTGCATGAGGCCCATTGTCTCCTCTGAGCTTGCGTTTTGTCTTTGGGACAGGAGCAGCTGATCACATGACCTGAGGGATGGAGAGGGTGTGTATGGATGCAGCAACTTGGACAGATAGGGCGGGGCAAGACCATTTAGCGCTTTAAAAGCAAATAAAATAATTTTATATTTTAAAATGAATCCTGGAATGTACGGGCAGCCAGTGCAGGGAGGTTAAAACAGGAGAAATGTGGTCAAACTTTCATGTACCAGTTAAAAGTCGTGCAGCAGCGTTCTGTACCCTCTGAAGCTGAGAGATACATGAAGCACTTATTCCTATATAGAGTGCGTTACAGTAGTCCAGCCGAGTGGTCACAAAGGCGTGAACTACTGTTTCAAAATGCTGCTAGGAAAGAATTGGCTTCACCTTAGCCAGCTGCCTCAGGTGGAAAAAACTAGTTTTAACAACTGCTCTGATGTGGTTTTCTAATTTTAGTCCAGCATCGACTTTGACCCCCAGGTTTGTAACAATAGGTCTGATATACTGGACCAAGGAACCAACATTGCATTGGGAGTCTCAGTGGAGCTTCCAAAAACCATCACCTCAGTCTTCCCCTCATTAAACTTTAAAAAGTTCACAGCCATCCAGGCTTTGATGTCCTCCAGACATGAAAACAGAGGGGCCAGAGAGTTTTTCTGAAGCGGGACATAAATCTGCGTATCATCCGCATAACAATGAAAGGAGATCCCATATTTTCGAAGAATAGAGCCAAGAGGGAGCAGGTACAGCGTGAAGAGGAGGGGGCCTAAGACTGAGCCCTGAGGAACCCCACACAGAAGAGGAGCAGAGGAGGACACATGGTCACCAAGGCGGACACAGAAAGTACGGTCGGCTAAGTAGGACCTAAACCAGTTCAGTGCTGCACCGCTGACACCCCCCCATTGTTTCAAACGACATAGTAAGATGTCATGGTCCACGGTGTCAAAAGCAGATGATAAATCTAAAAGCAGGAGGACAACACTGTCACCAGAGTCCGTTGCTAAAAATATGTCGTTAAAAACCTTTAAAAGAGCAGATTCTGTACTGTGCAGAGCTTTAAAACCAGACTGTAAAACCTCGAGAATGTTCTGTTCTTCCAAATATGCTGATAGTTGGTTGTACACAACCTTCTCGAGCATTTTTGAAAGAAATGGCAGTTTGGAGATGGGCCTGTAGTTAGCAAGAACAGAGGGGTCAAGAGTGGGTTTCTTAATGAGAGGCTGGACATCTGCATGTTTAAAATGTCCAGGCACACAAACACACACACACATAAACACACACACACACACTCAGCTCTGACAGCGTGTGTGTTTCAGGCATCTGGACTTCTCCTCGTTCCTCCTGAGGAGGAAGCTGTCCACAGAGGAGCCGCCGAGTCGCTATGACCTCATCGCTGTGTCCAATCACTACGGAGGACTCAGAGACGGACACTGTAAGCCCCGCCCTGTCCCTCCCCACGACTTGTGACCTTTGACCCTCACTGATGTGTTTGTTCCTGCAGACACCAGCTACGCTCAGAACAAGGACAACGGTCAGTGGTATTACTTCGATGACAGCAAGGTCACGTACGCCTCCGTGGACCAGATCGTGGTCAGTGTCTCACACACGCGCGCACACACACACACACACACACACACACGCACACACACTCAGTGGTTGTTTGGATGAGTAATAAACATCAGTAACTTTGTTTTTGAACAACAAGGTAGTCAAATGTTCAAATTTCTGAGCTGTTACCTGCTCACTTTGATCCTCCTCTCAGCTCAGGTTTCCTCCAGCTGCAGCCTCTTCACAGCACAAACACGTGGTTCATGGACACAAACACGTGGTTCATGGGCACAAACACGTGGTTCATGGACACAAACACATGGTTCATGGACACAAACACATGGTTCATGGACACAAACACGTGGTTCATGGACACAAACACGTGGTTCATGGACACAAACACATGGTTCATGGACACAAACACATGGTTCATGGACACAAACACGTGGTTCATGGACACAAACACGTGGTTCATGGACACAAACACATGGTTCATGGACACAAACACATGGTTCATGGACACAAACACATGGTTCATGGACACAAACACATGGTTCATGGACACAAACACATGGTTCATGGACACAAACACATGGTTCATGGGCACAAACACGTGGTTCATGGGCACAAACACGTGGTTCATGGGCACAAACACATGGTTCATGGACACAAACACATGGTTCATGGACACAAACACATGGTTCATGGACACAAACACATGGTTCATGGGCACAAACACATGGTTCATGGGCACAAACACATGGTTCATGGACACAAACACATGGTTCATGGGCACAAACACATGGTTCATGGACACAAACACATGGTTTATGGGCACAAACACATGGTTCATGGGCACAAACACATGGTTTATGGACACACACACATGGTTTATGGACACAAACACATGGTTCATGGGCACAAACACATGGTTCATGGGCACAAACACATGGTTTATGGACACAAACACATGGTTTATGGACACAAACACATGGTTTATGGACACAAACACATGGTTCATGGACACAAACACATGGTTCATGGGCACAAACACATGGTTCATGGGCACAAACACGTGGTTCATGGACACAAACACGTGGTTTATGGACACAAACACATGGTTTATGGACACAAACACATGGTTCATGGACACAAACACGTGGTTCATGGGCACAAACACGTGGTTCATGGACACAAACACATGGTTCATGGAGCACAAACACATGGTTCATGGACACAAACACATGGTTCATGGACACAAACACATGGTTCATGGACACAAACACGTGGTTCATGGACACAAACACGTGGTTCATGGACACAAACACATGGTTCATGGACACAAACACATGGTTCATGGACACAAACACGTGGTTCATGGACACAAACACGTGGTTCATGGACACAAACACATGGTTCATGGACACAAACACATGGTTCATGGACACAAACACGTGGTTCATGGACACAAACACGTGGTTCATGGACACAAACACATGGTTCATGGACACAAACACATGGTTCATGGACACAAACACATGGTTCATGGACACAAACACATGGTTCATGGACACAAACACATGGTTCATGGACACAAACACATGGTTCATGGACACAAACACATGGTTCATGGACACAAACA
>JBBPBX010000506.1:49166-62165 GCA_038048925.1 Garcialebias charrua
AGGTCACGTACGCCTCCGTGGACCAGATCGTGGTCAGTGTCTCACACACGCGCGCACACACACACACACACACACACACACGCACACACACTCAGTGGTTGTTTGGATGAGTAATAAACATCAGTAACTTTGTTTTTGAACAACAAGGTAGTCAAATGTTCAAATTTCTGAGCTGTTACCTGCTCACTTTGATCCTCCTCTCAGCTCAGGTTTCCTCCAGCTGCAGCCTCTTCACAGCACAAACACGTGGTTCATGGACACAAACACGTGGTTCATGGGCACAAACACGTGGTTCATGGACACAAACACATGGTTCATGGACACAAACACATGGTTCATGGACACAAACACGTGGTTCATGGACACAAACACGTGGTTCATGGACACAAACACATGGTTCATGGACACAAACACATGGTTCATGGACACAAACACGTGGTTCATGGACACAAACACGTGGTTCATGGACACAAACACATGGTTCATGGACACAAACACATGGTTCATGGACACAAACACGTGGTTCATGGACACAAACACATGGTTCATGGACACAAACACATGGTTCATGGACACAAACACATGGTTCATGGACACAAACACGTGGTTCATGGACACAAACACGTGGTTCATGGGCACAAACACATGGTTCATGGACACAAACACATGGTTCATGGACACAAACACATGGTTCATGGACACAAACACATGGTTCATGGGCACAAACACATGGTTCATGGGCACAAACACATGGTTCATGGACACAAACACATGGTTCATGGGCACAAACACATGGTTCATGGACACAAACACATGGTTTATGGGCACAAACACATGGTTCATGGGCACAAACACATGGTTTATGGACACACACACATGGTTTATGGACACAAACACATGGTTCATGGGCACAAACACATGGTTCATGGGCACAAACACATGGTTTATGGACACAAACACATGGTTTATGGACACAAACACATGGTTTATGGACACAAACACATGGTTCATGGACACAAACACATGGTTCATGGGCACAAACACATGGTTCATGGGCACAAACACGTGGTTCATGGACACAAACACGTGGTTTATGGACACAAACACATGGTTTATGGACACAAACACATGGTTCATGGACACAAACACGTGGTTCATGGGCACAAACACGTGGTTCATGGACACAAACACATGGTTCATGGACACAAACACATGGTTCATGGACACAAACACATGGTTCATGGACACAAACACGTGGTTCATGGACACAAACACGTGGTTCATGGGCACAAACACGTGGTTCATGGACACAAACACATGGTTCATGGACACAAACACGTGGTTCATGGACACAAACACGTGGTTCATGGGCACAAACACGTGGTTCATGGACACAAACACGTGGTTCATGGGCACAAACACGTGGTTCATGGGCACAAACACGTGGTTCATGGGCACAAACACGTGGTTCATGGGCACAAACACGTGGTTCATGGGCACAAACACGTGGTTCATGGGCACAAACACATGGTTCATGGGCACAAACGAGCCAAGATGGTGTAGTGGTTAGGGCGTTTGACTTGGGACCCGAAGGACGCGGGTTCGCGTCCCGGCCACTACACATCTTGGGGTGTCTATGAGTGCACACCTATTTCTCCAGCTCCCCGAGCGCCTTCTATGGCTGCTCACTGCACCGCCTGGTAGGTGGTTGGGTTAAATGCAGAGACGAATTTCGTCTGTGTATGGGAAACATACGCAGATGACAAGATTAGACAATTATTATTATTATTATTATAAACACGTGGTTCATGGACACAAACACGTGGTTCATGGGCGCAAACACGTGGTTCATGGGCGCAAACACGTGGTTCATGGACGCAAACACGTGGTTCATGGACGCAAACACGTGGTTCATGGACGCAAACACGTGATTCATGGACACAAACACGTGGTTCATGGGCACAAACACGTGGTTCATGGACACAAACACGTGGTTCATGGGCACAAACACGTGGTTCATGGGCACAAACACGTGGTTCATGGGCACAAACACGTGGTTCATGGGCACAAACACGTGGTTCATGGGCACAAACACGTGGTTCATGGGCACAAACACATGGTTCATGGACACAAACACATGGTTCATGGTACAGACGAGGTCGTGCATTGGGAGATGGTTCTTCTTGTTCGCACCACAATAATAGAAACCTCCATAATGTTTGAGCAGATTCCCTGACTGTGCTCTTGAACCAGATCCATGTCAGAGGGTTTTGGAAATGACATTGATCCAAACGGTCATGTTTGACCTCAGTGGGGGGGTGTTTCCATCATTGTGCACGTTAAAGAACAGAACTCAGCACGTCGTAGCTGCAGAAGTTGTTGCTTTGTCTGTTTTTAGTGAGTCATGTTCTGCAACGTCTGACATGAACGTGTTTCTACTTGAGCTCACCTGAACAGGTGCGTCCAGTCCCGCCCCTCACCTCAGTCCACCAAACTGTTCTGGTTCAGACAGAGAGCAAGAACACGTTTGGTAACAAACTGCAGATCCACGTGCACGAAGGCTAGAGAGTCCAGCTGACTCCTAAAGAACTTTATAAATTAAAGAACCCTTATCGTAAAGTTAAAGGACAACACCCACCATGACAGTAACAATTCACCATATGGGCGACCGTGGCACAGTGGTAATGGCAATCAACCCCTGATCGGAAGGTTGGAGGTTCGAATCCCGCGTCCGCCCACCATGTGTCGTTGTGTCCCTGGGCAAGACACTTAACCCCGAGTTGCTCCCGGTAGGTCTGGATGGCGCCTTGCAAGGCAGGCTACCACTACCGGTGTATGAATGTGTGAATGAATGGGTGGATGGCTGGTATTGTAAAGCGCTTTGGGGCTCCTCACAGGGGGCTGGAAAGCGCTATATAAATAAGCTCCATTTACCATTTACCATATAGGACAATTACTATAATTTAATATTATGTCTATTTTCATTTTTGCATTTGGGCCAGGCGAGGGTTAAAAAAACAAACAAACAAAAAAAACCACTCCCGAATGAATCCGGAAACCTGGCCGAAGAGTCCCGAAGTGTCATGTGACTTTTGTTACATCTCCACCCAGAAGGCAGAAGGCAGGAGTGAGTTTCCATGGAGGTTTATGAGAGAGAGTGGGAGTTAAAACTGCATATTTCCTGGTGCATTTGTGTGTACATATGGACCAGCGCTCTGATTTTATTTATTATTTATTTTATAACACCGCTGCGGACCGTTGCTGCTCTCATTCTGCCCAGAGGAGCGAGCCGCGCGCGTCTCTGGCTCCTCGTTCCGCTGGTCACCTTTGAAGTTCCGAATTCGTGCCGGTGTAATTTGCTCCCTCGAGTGTATGTATTTGCTCTCGTCAGCCTTGTTGCGGGGAGCACGGGGGAGCACGCGCGCAGAGCTCCGCTGCGCGGCTGCCTTTCTGTACTCCGACCTGTCTGGTCACGGGGGGAGAGAATAAAAAGCCGATGCGGAAATGAATGAATTTGTCGCGATCAAACGAATTAAACTAGTATGTCTACGTGGATGCTCGCTCAGAATATGATAGACATGAGTGAGCGACAGCAGGATTAATCAACAGGCAGCTTTAGGGAATATTTAAAAATGCTTCGCTTTTTCTTTTCCTCGCTCGCCTGTAACTCCAAGGCGTCACTTTAGTGACGTGAATGCCCATGTGAATGCCCATATATGGAGAGGGGCAGATTTTCCCGGAGCTGCATGCTAAAATCTGCTATAAATCATGAAATAACACATTTAGCGTTATTTCTCTACAATATAAATAAACGCTCCTGTATTATTTTTAAATAAACTAATAAATATTAATGGCGATGCAATTTGAAAACATGGTGGGTGTTGGACTTTAAAGAACCCTTATCATAAAGTCAAAGAACCTTTATCGTAAAGTTAAAGAACCCTTATCGTAAAGTCAAAGAACCCTTATCGTAAAGTCAAAGAACCCTTATCATAAAGTCAAAGAACCTTTATCGTAAAGTTAAAGAACCCTTATTGTGAAGTTAAAGAACCTTTATTGTGAAGTTAAAGAACACTTATCGTAAAGTTAAAGAACCCTTATCGTAAAGTCAAAGAACCTTTATTGTAAAGTCAAAGAACCCTTATCGTAAAGTCAAAGAACCCTTATCGTAAAGTCAAAGAACCCTTATCATAAAGTCAAAGAACCTTTATCGTAAAGTTAAAGAACCCTTATTGTGAAGTTAAAGAACCTTTATTGTGAAGTTAAAGAACACTTATCGTAAAGTTAAAGAACCCTTATCGTAAAGTCAAAGAACCTTTATTGTAAAGTCAAAGAACCCTTATCATAAAGTCAAAGAACCCTTATCGTAAAGTCAAAGAACCCTTATCGTAAAGTTAAAGAACCCTTATCGTAAAGTTAAAGAACCTTTATCGTAAAGTTAAAGAACCCTTATCGTAAAGTTAAAGAACCTTTATCGTAAAGTTAAAGAACCCTTATCGTAAAGTTAAAGAACCTTTATCGTAAAGTTAAAGAACCCTTATCGTAAAGTCAAAGAACCTTTATTGTAAAGTCAAAGAACCCTTATCGTAAAGTCAAAGAACCCTTATCGTAAAGTCAAAGAACCCTTATCATAAAGTCAAAGAACCTTTATCGTAAAGTTAAAGAACCCTTATTGTGAAGTTAAAGAACCTTTATTGTGAAGTTAAAGAACACTTATCGTAAAGTTAAAGAACCCTTATCGTAAAGTCAAAGAACCTTTATTGTAAAGTCAAAGAACCCTTATCGTAAAGTCAAAGAACCCTTATCGTAAAGTCAAAGAACCCTTATCGTAAAGTTAAAGAACCTTTATCGTAAAGTTAAAGAACCTTTATCGTAAAGTTAAAGAACCCTTATCGTAAAGTTAAAGAACCTTTATTGTAAAGTCGAAGAACCCTTATCGTAAAGTTAAAGAACCCTCATCGTAAAGAACTTTATAAATTAAAGAACCCTTATTGTAAAGTTAAACAACCCTTATTGTAAAGTTAAAGAACCCTTATCGTAAAGTTAAAGAACCCTTATCGTAAAGTTAAAGAACCCTTATCGTAAAGTCAAAGAACCCTTATCGTAAAGTCAAAGAACCCTTATCGTAAAGTTAAAGAACCCTTATCGTAAAGTTACAGAACCCTTATCGTAAAGTCAAAGAACCCTTATCGTAAAGTCAAAGAACCCTTATCGTAAAGTCAAAGAACCCTTATCGTAAAGTCAAAGAACCCTTATGGTAAAGTCAAAGAACCCTTATCGTAAAGTCAAAGAACCCTTATCGTAAAGTTAAAGAACCTCATCGTAAAGAACTTTATAAATTAAAGAACCCTTATTGTAAAGTTAAAGAACCCTTATCGTAAAGTGAAATAACTTTATACAGTAGTCATATTAAAGTCAGTCAGTTTCAGAACATTTTTCTTCGTATTCAAACTTTGTTTTTGTTTCCTGCAGACGAACGCCGCCTACGTCCTGTTTTACCACCGACAAGACAAAATGAGAAAACCCAGTCAGTCCGCCCCCAACAGCACGAGCCCGGTCAATGACGTCACTTCCTGTAAGGAGGAGGCGGGGCAGGGCGGCGACTCCGTCACCATGGAAACGGACTGAATGAACTCAGTTTGGTTTTCTCCCTCAGGAAGTTTGTTTTGGTTCGAGCTTGTCATTCCAGTTTATGTTTAATTTTGACTAAAGTCAAAACATATTTGAGAATTTATTTTGTTTTAAAACGGGAAACAATTGTTTTAATTTAACATAAAATTATCCAGTTTTGTTTGTTCAGCTGGTTTGTAATGAAAGTTATTTTAAGGCTGTCAGGGATTTAAAAAAAAGATTTCTTTGTATATTTTGACGTTTTCTGATATTTATTTGTAACTCTTTGATTGACAGGTGACACAATTATTTTCATATTTATACAGGAAGTGGAAGTTTGTGGGTTTGTGTTCCGACCGAGTGTACAGTATTTTTTTATTGTAATTAAAATCAGATTAATATTCTCGCCAGGGGGCGGAGCCTCTGATTTCCTCCTCTGGTCAAACAGATGAAAATATTTTGTTCTACTTTGATATAAATTAAAGAATTATTCTCACGAGAGCGAGCACTCCAACTTCCTGCACTTTATAAACAACCTGAACGTCAGTCAGCGTCTTACCTGTTGCAGCAGCAGCTTGGCTGTAGCACTTCCTTCAGCATGAGTTGTCAGAATAAGAGTTTAAGGGAAATGACGTAAAAACATCAAAGTGTTTTCATAATGACGTAAAAACATCAAAGTGTTTTCATGAACTGCGTTAAATCCTTTGATCTGCCTCGCTCGTCTGCAGCAGGTAAGATACTAACTGTTCAGTTGCACACAGACCTACTTCAGAATGTCTGAACTTTCCCTTTAAAGCAGCACCAGAACCAGCAGCACCAGAACCAGCAGCACCAGAACCAGCAGCTTACAGGCCTCGAGGAGCCCGTCAGGCCGGCAGAACCTCAGAGGTTCTTCAGGATGAAGCTTCAAACATCCGGGTCAGGCTCAGAAACTTCTCAAACATCTTTAATGTGAACTTTGGGTTCTGGATCATCAGAACCAACATCACTGCCAAGGTTCTGATCCAGAACTCGTGTTTTTATAACTAAAAGGACCGGGTCAGAACCTTTGCACAGAATAAACAGCTGCTGTTAGAAAAATAAATAATCAGAACCGAAGTGTCCGTCACATCTTTGGGTTTCTGTTCCGTTCCATGCGAGCTGATCCAGAACCCTCCACGGGCCCACGGTGTTCTAGGACGAGGCGGGTCCAAAGTTGAGGTCTCGGGCCATCAGGTTCTCCTCCACGTTCTCCAGAGCCCACTTGTGGTTCACGACCTCCAGCGCCTCCCACTCGCTCTGAAACAAACAAACAAAAATAAACAAAGTGTCGCGTTCTGTTTTTACTGACTGACCCGGTTCTGGTGTCGGACCTTGAAGGCTTTGTTTGGGTCGGGGGGCATCGCCATGGCAGCGCCGGTCATCTGGTCCTGCATGACCCGGGACTGGTCGGCAGCTGGACTCAAACACAACACAAACGGACCGGGCCTCGGTCAGAACCAGTCAGTTCATCAGACAGACGTCAACTGGTTCTGATCCAAAGGCCCAGTCCGTGCAAACTGGTCTTCACTCGTTAATAAAACAGAACAGTTTTCAGGGTCTGAGTCTCGGTACCGTCTCAGAACCAGAACCAGGTCCGACTCACCGTTGTCCTGACCCAGGATCAGCCCGTACATGCTCCGGAGTCCGAACACGTTCAGGAAGTACCAGGAGGCGGAGCTTACCCTGCACACAGGAAACACGGGACAAGGTTCTGTTCACAGCAGAACCCGCTCCAAACACCAGAACTTCTTCCTCCTCCAGCAGGAAGTGGAATCAGAGCCAGACTCTTATTTTGAAACTCTAGGTTAGAACACTTCCTGTTTAAATCGTTCTGCAAGTTCTGTTCAGAACCAAAACGCAGGTTCTGTTGATGGAAGAACAGAACCTCCATTCGATTAAATCTGTCGTCACTTCCTGCTTCTGGATGTCACTGGTTGCCATGGTGACGAGCACGCAGCGGCACTTAAGACAAAACCGCAGAGTAAAAAGTAAGTCTCAGACAAAGAGTCTGTGAAAACCGCAAGTCAGATCAAAGAACTTGAAGGTTCTGATGGTACCGCCGGTTCTGTTTGATGGTTCTAAAGTTTATGGAAACAGAACCTTCACTTCCTGCTTGCTCAGACACGATGGAGGTCAACGAGAGTCTGACCTCTGAGGAGACGGTCCTGCAGCAGACGGGGGAGGGGGAGATGGAGACAGAGACACTGAGGGGACGGAGACAGACAGAAGACAGGACGATTGTAAGTTTTGTTGTCGTCCGTCCTGACCCGGTTGTGAAAAGTGTCCCACCTCAAGTGTCTCTTTCTGCTTCTGTGGACATTTTTCAGTTTTTGTGAGTTTTGTCTCGGTCCTACAGAGTTCTGTCCCCGGGCGTCTCGCTCCGTCCTTCAGGTTCTTACCAGGAGGCGTCGAGCGTCAGCAGGTCCACTCCTCGCTGCAGCATCGGCTTGAACCTCAGAGTCAGAGGAAACGGAACCTTCGCTGGAGACAAACAGGAAGTCTCATGTTATTGACAAACAAACAAACAAAACCCTGTACAGCCTTGACCCTTGACCTGTGACCTTGGAATGTCTAGTGAAGACGCAGATGTGTTTAAAGTTTTATAAAATATTCAGGACCGCTCTGGTCCAGAACCAAACGCCTCCGAAGACATTTTTTAAACTGGACCTCTGGCAGACGGAACCGACGAGGTCCAGTCTGGAAGCTTCCCCAACAAACAGGGAGCTTCTGAATCGGATCAGAACCACCTGCAGGTGAACAGACTCACCTGCAGGATGGAAAATATTTATTTACTAAAATTAACTCGTGGTTTTCACCGTGTTTGTTTTGGGCCGGTGTTGTGCTGAAGCCCGTTCCCTCAGTGGGCGTCGGCCTTCAGGCTGCGTCTCTGATCAAACGTACAGACGACAGAAAATCTAGAATTCTGTTGGTTCTGAACAAACGAGACGTTTTCAAAGATCAGCGGGGAAACAAAACTCCACACAACACCGGTGTGAGGAGCTAACGGATCGCTGAGGTACTGAGTCGACCCGTCAAAGCGGGTCCAGCAGTTCGTGCAGGTCCGAGACACTGACTGATGACGAATCCAGAGAAGACCCAGTTGATCCAGCCGCCGATCAGAACCATGGGCAGCATGTTGGTCAGGTTCCCCTTCATCATGTCCGTCAGCATGCTGGGGTCTGAAACAGCAGCAGGACGAAGGTCACACTCCTCCTCACAGTCAGAGCAGGGACTTTTATTCTGAAAGGAGCCAGAGCTCGGATCGGGTCTCACCCGTCATGGGGTTCTTGGGGACCACCTTCCTCTTGACGGTCTTGAAGAATCCAGTCTCTGCGTTGTTGAAGAAAAAATGTTTCCTCATGTTGAACGACTGAAACAGGAAACAGAACATCACGCCTTTTCAAACATCGCTAAGAGACCTGGACATCAAACGTCAGACCATCTCCAAACTTCATTTCTTTATAAAGTTCTGGACAAAATAGTTTTTATTCAGTTAAATGAGGGTTTGAATGAGAACAGTTTTTGAATGAGAACAGTTTTTGAATGAGAACAGTTTTTGAATGAGAACAGAGTTTTTGAATGAGAACAGAGTTTTTGAATGAGAACAGAGTTTTTGAATGAGAACAGTTTTTGAATGAGAACAGTTTTTGAATGAGAACAGAGTTTTTGAATGAGAACAGTTTTTGAATGAGAACAGTTTTTGAATGAGAACAGTTTTTGAATGAGAACAGTTTTTGAATGAGAACAGAGTTTTTGAATGAGAACAGAGTTTTTGAATGAGAACAGTTTTTGAATGAGAACAGTTTTTGAATGAGAACAGAGTTTTTGAATGAGAATGGAGTTTGAATGAGAAGTTTTTGAACGAGAAAAGTTTTTGAGGGGGTGTGGTCGTGAGATGGAGTGAGTCGCACTTGCCAGTGCTCCGGGTAAAACTTATTTTTTAGCACCACCAAGCCCTCTACATTTATATTTTTTGCCTATTATCACGCACACAACTTCCATCAAAACATCTCTTTTAAAGATTTTAAATTAAAAATGTCTCAAAAGTCGACAAGATCGAAGAAGGACGCTGAGAAGGATGACGCTGGCCTAATAACCCTCGAGGCAATTACCTCGCTGCTGGAGGAGCACCGCGCGGCGCTGTCAGCTGAGTTCAAACAAACTTTTCACCAGCTGGATCTCAAACTGGACCAGACTCGGCTCGCGGTGGAGGAACACGGCCAGCGTGTGTCATCACTGGAACTTGTCACTAACGACCTGAGCCAGCGCATGTCGGAGGTGGAAAACACCTGCTCAACTCTGCAGGAGGAAAACGCCAGACTAAAATCTAAACTAGCAGATTTAGAAAGTCGAAGCAGACGGCAGAATATTCGTGTTCTGGGTTTACCGGAGTCTATTGAGAGCGGACGTCCTACAGACTTCTTTTCCAACCTGCTGTGTGACATCTACGGGCGTGACACGCTTCCTTCTCCACCCGAACTGGACCGGGCCCATCGAACCCTCGCCCCGAAACCCGCCTCGGACCAGCGGCCGCGCCCGGTTATCCTGCGAGTGCACCGGGTCCAGGTGAAGGAGCTCCTGATCAGGGAGGCTCGACGCAGAGGTAAACTTGAATACCAGGGTAAACCGGTGCGGATCGTGGAAGACTACAGCCCAGAAGTCCTCAACCAGCGAGTGGAATATAAGGACGTGATGTCTGCGCTGTATTCTCTGGGTCTAAAACCTGCTCTGCTTTTTCCTGCTCGACTTCGCGTGACTTTACCTGATGGACACAGAAAGTGGCTGGGCTCGGTCGAGGAGGCGC
Source organism: Garcialebias charrua (assembly GCA_038048925.1). Classification (NCBI taxonomy): domain Eukaryota; kingdom Metazoa; phylum Chordata; class Actinopteri; order Cyprinodontiformes; family Rivulidae; genus Garcialebias; species Garcialebias charrua. Next base: position 59,602 of record JBBPBX010000506.1, read on the forward strand.
AGAAGTTCAGTGACACCTTTCAAGCTTCACAGCGCAAGTAATATTTAAACTTTTCTTCTAACTGATGAACAATGCGCTGTTCCCGCACTGGCTTTGATTATTACACTAAACTTTTCTTTACATGAGGTGAGGAACAGATGAGCAGGACTCTGCCCATACTCTGATTATCTGAGACTTTTTTAGTTTTTACTGCGGCTTTTTTTGAACTATTAACATTTTTGAAATGAAACATTTTTCCTTTTCTCGTTTACCTGTTGACTATCTTGAGCTGAATCTTGGGTTAGTCTTGGATTGATTGATAATTAATTTGAGATTAGGATTAATTTAACTTTATGTTTATATATGTGTGCGTGATTACCGGTACACATTTATGTGTATACATTTTTGGCCTTGCATACTTTTAAACTATTTTGTGAGGTTCTTATACATTTTTTTTTTCCCCTTTTATGATACTGGAGCCCTAGTTTAAAAGTTATACAGGAGTTACCTCAGGTTTCACAGCGCAAGTACAGTAATATTTAACTTTTCTTTTGACTGATGTGCAACGCGCTGTTCCCACACTGGTTTTGTTTATGTTTACACTAAACTTTTGTTTACATGAGGTGACGAACAGATGAGCTGGGGCCTCATGTACAAAGACTTGCGTGGATTTCTTACTGAAAAGTTGTGTACGGTCAAATCCAGAAAACTGCGTACGCACAAATAAATCCAGATGTATCAAACTGTGCGTACACCGGAATCCACGCACATTCCTTTTGTACATCACAATCAACGTGGAACTGAGCGCACGTCAGACACCTCCCCTGACACGCCTTCATTTACATATGTTAAACAGATGCAAATTACTTCCTGCATGTGTGAAGGACATGTTTGTTTGATCTCTGCGCGATCAGAAATGATTTCTAGATTCAGGAAATTAATGAATTTAATATAATATGAGTGAGGAAAGAAATCCTAAGTAAGAATAGTAATAAAATGTGTTTATCACACAAAGAACGAGTGATTGTGTGTCGGTATTTGTGTGCGCGCGCACCCTGCTTTGGTGCGCAACTGGCTCATCCATCCAGTGAAAATATTAACTTTGCGCACGAGTTTATTACCATAATTACTGTAAACACAGAGGAACTTAGATGTTTGGTAGAACATAGATCTTTGTTTATTTAATAGATGATATGAAGGAACGAGTTTGTGCGCCTCATTGGAGTTTTCATGACATGACGTGATGTTGGAGTCTCCAAACGCTGCGCGCGCCGCAGCCTTGTGCGCAGTCTGTCTGTGAATCTTTTACTCTCCTACAAGTTATATATGGTGTACTTTCACGTGTCATTTTGGAGAAATCTACAATAAACGCAGATTATGTAACACCTCCACTGCCGTGTAACACCGGCGAGGGTGCGCGCGCGCCAAAGCGCAACCATGACTCAGCCTTTGGAATCATATGGATGAGACCATTCCATTGGACATGAATCGGCTTTGTGTGGACTGGACAGTCCCGATCGACCTGCAGCTCCCTCTGGAAAGCTCGGGAACAGTTTGATCGCTGCTTCTGCACGCGTTGTGCACGGTTCCTGCGTTGTGCTCCAGAGCGCAGCAGTGCCAAAATGAAAAAGGATTATTCCTGAAAACGGCTGATAAGCCATATCCTAGATCAGAAAATTATATCTGTTTATAAATAAATGCTCTGCGTGTTACACTATTTATTATATCCTCCAGTAAGGCTGAATCCGTTCCTGTTAAATGTATTTTTTGCACAACTTTGCGCGTCCTTTATTTAATTGCGTCCATGTGGATGTAATACTTGTTAATCATGTGTGTCTGGTGTGAACAACAATCATTTTCACATCATGAACAGTTAATAATAATACTACTAATAATAATGAATTCAATTTATAACGCACTTTTCATTAATGAACATCTCAAAGTGCTACAAGGTGCAACAGAAGTGAATGTCAATAAAACACATAATAACACAATTAAAATCAACAACAGTGTCAGCTAAGATCAAAAGTAGAATCATGAGGAGGTAGAGTATGCTCTGTTGAAAAGAAAGGTCTTAAGCCGCTCTTAAAGTCAACCACAGACTGTGGGGCTTCAGTTTCTCAGAATCACCTGTAAGTGTCGCCAAAGGAACAAAAACCACAGAAACGTGCGTACGCCAGCCATGGGGCTGGCGTGGAAATGTACTTGGATGCGCACATATTCACGTTCAGTTCAGTTCTGATACATACGGGGTTTTGCGTGGATAGTGACGCACGCAAGGATTTTGTGCGCACGCACGGTTGATACATGAGGCCCCAGGACTCTGCCCATACTCTGATTATCTGAGACTTTTTTTTTTTGGTGGGGCTTTCTGGTTTTGTATTTAGGCACATAAATAATTGAAGTAGGCCTATCCATGTATAAAAATGGGTGAAATATATAATGTTTTCAATATATTATTTTGAACTATTAACATTTTTCCTCTTCCTGTTTACCTGTTGACTATCTTGAATTGAATCTTGAATTGGTCTTGGACTGATTGAAGATTTAATTTAGGATTAGGATTAATTTAACTTTGTTTATAT
>JBBPBX010000506.1:73606-128442 GCA_038048925.1 Garcialebias charrua
AAAAAGTCAGATTTATTTACTTTTTTCAGAATTTAGAAAAAAAATTATGTTGTTGCTTCTTTGGTGAGGTTACTCAACACGAGCATGAATGTTTTCCAAGTAGTGCCATTAAAAACAACAACAACAACAACAGCAACAATAGTTCTAAAAAGGCAAAATAGTAAAACAGTGTATACATGTTTTTTAATCCAGGAGTCTGTCTCAGGTCATCTCAATGAGAGGTGTCACAGGATCATCCACTTTATAGGTTTAAATAGCTGAGTTAGCGTTAAGATGCTCATTGCAATCCGTGCATTCTAATCAAACAGTATAAAAAGTTTTCCTGAGCTATGTCATGGTGGGGTTTGAAAAAGTGTGTTCATGGCCATGGCTCCCAAGAAAGGAAAGAGAAAAGCAAAAACTAAAAAAAAAAAAAAAAAACAGCAGGCCAGCGGGCCCCAACTCCCGAGCCTGCCCTAGCGGATGCGGTTACTCCCTTTCGGTGACGGACACCCACGAGGCCTGTCTGGTCTGCCTGGGGATGTTGCACGCTTAAACTGCGCTGGATTCCCCCGAGTCCTGCCCTCACTGCAGCCAGATGCGTGAGGCCATGAGGCAGCGACGCATGGACGTCCTGGTCAAAGCCATGGGCGGCTCTACGGTGGCGCAGGACCCAGACCTCACGGAGGCGCTGACTCCCACCCCAGAGCTTGAAGCCGTCGAGCTGGAAGACAGTGGCCACGCTGACTGGGGGGACAACATGGACATGGCTGCCCCCGTAGGGAACTCCACCGCCGAGTTCGATCTGAGAGGCTTGTTAAACGCAGACGAGCTCTCGCTAACAGCCTCGGGCGAAATATCGGACGACGAAGCTGAAAACGAGGACAAAGGAGAAGACGAGGACTTCTCCCAGAACCCAACGATAGCTCACCCAGAGACGGATGTCTCCATCCCCGCTCTGTTCGACCTGTGTCGCAAAGCGGCTGACACGCTGCGGATCAGCTGGCCAGAACCCCCACCTCACAAACAGGTTACAAGGTTGACGGGGAATTACTTTTTCACAAAGCAGCAGTCAGCCACGAGGTACAGGATGCCAATTTTTCCCGACTTCCACACGGAGCTAACTCGCACCTGGGCTGAACCCAGGGCTCCGATGCTTCTGCCCCTCTCCCAGTTCCTCGACGTCGCCGGGATGGAGGCTGCAGGAATGGCCAACATCCCACAAATAGAGGACCCGCTGGCGGCCCACTTAGCCCCCAAAACATCGGGCTCCAGGCCGACTTCCCAGCAAGGCCTTCCGCGCTTCGGCCTCCCAGCTCGAGAAATGTTACAGAGTTCAGGGCCTCGCGGTCCGCGTCATGAATGCCTCGGCCATGATGCAAGCCTACTTGACAGAGAAGCTGCAGGAGCTCCAGCAGACCACTAAAAAGAAAGATGTGGCCGAGGCCCTGGAGGAAGCCCACAAGGCGACAGACTTCGTCCTCCGCCTGATGGGCACAATGGCCATAGCGTAAGGGAGGAGTATGGCTAAAATTGTCATCGCTCAACGCCATCTGTGGCTAACTTTGACAGACTTTCCGGAGGGCCAGCGGCACCCATTCCTCCACCACTCGATCAAGTCCACGGGGCTCTTCGGGGGAGTTCTGGAACGAATCCAGACAAGGCTGGAACAAAGGCGGAAACAAGCCGAAGCCCTACGCGAGGGGATGCCAAGAAAAATGTTTGTGTCTCCTAGGGACGCCAGTGGAAGTAGGGGCTCTCAACCTAGACACCTCTCAGCCACACACCGCCCTCCGCAGAAGAGGCCAGCGTTCGACGGAGAACAGAGGCCGAGACCGGCAACAGGACCGCCCCAGGCTGGCCAGGCCTGGGCAAGGAACAGGTTCATTACCCGCCAGGCGGGTCCACAGAGGTCTTCCTCAACAAACCGGGACCAAAGGCAGAAGCCGGCCTGATGAACCGGGACCGTTTCGCAGTGTTACAGGTTTGCCCGTCCATGTGGTACGGGAAACCGGACTTTTATGCCCAGACTTTAAGCTTAAAACGTAGCAAAAAGCGGGTGGTAATTGTGTGTGTACTAAAGGTGACTCAGCTGTGTACGTAACAAAAACTTTTTTCTCTCTGAAACAAGAAAATAAAGTTTCAAAGCAGCACATGCTACGTTCCAGTTGTCCTCGGAGGTCGTAATTACGTGTTTCCGAGCAGTAAATATGAACTGGAACGCCCCCTCAGGTCGTAATTCCAACTCGTGAACTCTGTGTAGCCACACGGCACCCGAGATCTCCGACATCATCGTTTCAAGATGGCTGCTCCTCGCATCAACAGTGAGTGAAAGAGTTACTTTTTACTCTTTTTCGCAGTTCTTTGTGGTTTACTCAACCGTAACTTCACATTAACGCATTCAGGCATTGTAGTTCTTTACAGTAACGATAATGATATGTTTAAACAGCCGCTGTGCCTCGATAACGGCACGCTAAACGGGTGTGAGGCGGCATTGTTGTTGTTTAGCACAGTACTCGTTTTAGCTGTTCAGCGTTCATTGTTTATCATTAACTCAGTAACAAATTTCGTACTTTACAGTGATTATTATACAATAAGTCGCCTAATAATTAGAGGGTGTTTCTAAGCGGTTTGTGTTTTCTAAAGAGCGTCGAACGTGATTGTTGTCGTGTTGATGATGTAGTTGCGTAGGAGACCTGCAACCTCGTTGTTTTTGTTCACCTTGACACGTGTTTTTAGCTAGTAAACTAATGTTTTGCACCATAAACTGTTTTTAAAAGGTCTATCAAGATTTATCTTGGCTTGTCAGGGTGGGAATCCAGTTTAACATAATTAATTATTTTGTTAAAAAAAAATGCAAAACTTGAAACCCAAACCATCCTGTCAATCCACAGCTGTGTGTGTCTGTGTTAGGGGTGTGTGTGTGTGTGTGTGAGAGTGAAAATCGACCTTATTTATACTTATTATTGTGGGTTAGTTTTGTGAGTTACTGCCAGACTGTGATTTGTTGTTAACCATGTGTATATTTCTTTGCAGTTTATGTCAACATGAAGATGAACATGTTCCTGGACCCGAGCAGACAAACCCGTTTCCCTGGTCCCTTGTTCCAGAGGAATGGTGACTCCTTGACATATTTTATTGATGAAAATTGAACTGTACAAGTCCAGTTACTGCAACTCAACGACTCTACAGCAGGTAAGACAGCAATAGGAACACCATTACAAGTAGTACTTACTGTAAACAATGAACTTGTATGTGTATTAAAATGACTTCGGATTTCTGCATTTCAGAGGAGTCCAATTTGCAGAGCACAGAAGAGAGCAGACTGATGACCCGGCTGATAGATAAAATGTGAAACAAGAGATTACAGATTTTAATTTGCACAAAACTGTCATTTTCTATTCGGTGCATTTTGCCAGCTGCTACTGGAACAGTGTCTTTGTGTCCAACATTACTAAGTAAGATTTTTGTGAAGTTAGTTATTTTGATTTAGTTTTAGCTGGTAGCTCATTTTACTGAGACCTCAGACCTCAAATTGTACCTGTGCCTTGTTGTCATACGTTATTAAAAACAATTTGAAATAACAAATGCACAAATTCTTGTCTTACTTCACAATAAGCGTGGTTTTTCAGTAGAATAAAGGAAAGCAGGTAATGAAAAGAAACTATTTAGAATGAAAGTAAATTCATTGTAAAAGAGGAACACCTCTGGTATTCAAACACGACAATTTGTCATGATGCACTGCATAGTTTTTCATCAATATTTTTGGAAACCGATGTACTTGCAGAGAAACTAGTGCTCTCATGTTCTCATCGGGCAGAGTTTTAAAATTACTACATAGAAATGCTTTATTTAAGCACTGACTTTTAAGCAGGTGTTATTGTTGTGGGAAACTAAGTTTTGCAGCTGGTTTTTGAAGCTGTAAAATGTGTTTACCTATACCAGCTTATGTTTTTGGCGTGGTTTATCCACACAGATATAAATGACAGCGAGAGAGTGGCATGTCAGATAAACACATTTAATCAAAACAGCACTATAACAACACTAGAACATTTTTTGACAAGTTATGACAAGCTAATACAAGTACAGCATCCACACATCACAGTAAAGAGTAATTTAGTCATTTTCATCCTGCCTTGGACAGCCGTTTGGGTGATCCTGACACACTGGTGAAGCCCCAATGCAGAGGTTATGCAGAAGGCAGGCTGCCATGATGACAATCATCACCACAGCATCAATTCGTTAGGCCAGGGGATGAAGGTGTGTCCCATTGTGCAAAATGGCCTTCAGTACTTCCATGATGATCCTGTGCGCTGAGGACTGCGAGACATCAAATTTGTCAGACATCTCCCTGAAGCTGTTCTGGTTGGCCATGTACCACAGGAACATCAGGACCTTCTTTTCTACAGGGACTGGTGCTGCACCTTGACAGTGCTCCTTCCTTATGCCTTTCTCCTGCAGCTGCATCATTACAGATGTGAACTGGGTCTTGTTGACTCTGAAATGACGCACAAACGTGTTGTCATCCATGTTCAGCATCACCTCCCATAGTCTTCATGATTATTCCATGTGTCCGTAGGTTTGTGTGTATCAGCAGCATCCTAAAATACAAAGAAATTAAATTGTTTTGTTACTATGGACCATATGAGTCTGAAATAAAGTTTTGATTGATTGAAGTTTAATAACAATTTTAACAATAAACCGTAAAAACATGTCTGCTAATGGTTTGAGGTAGTAAAAAGAAAAGAAAAACAATGTTCAGCACTTTCTGACTTTATTTATCTAATGATAACTTCTGTACTGCTGCTATAATCCTAAAAGAGATCGAATTAAAACTATAAAGTAGATGTAAGAGCCTCAAGACCATAATTAACAAAAATAAGCTTATTTATTTAAAAAAAACTACTGGTTAAAACAACATACCTGGTTAACATTTCAAGAGCCTCAGAATTGCTTTTCAACTTCGCTGCTGGTCTGGAAACCTTTTTATAATCCAACAAAGCAAGAACAACAACAGCTTTGTAGCGGGCGTCCATCTTGTTTTCGTCATCGTGCCGACAAGCTAACTGGAACGCATTCAACTCGGAAATGACGTCATTCTGAGTTCGTAATTTCGACTTCCGAGGCAACTGGAACGCAGCAACATACCCCGTGTCTTGACCATAAAAAAAAAAAAACAAATAAAACAAAAAACAAACACAGCACCATTTTAATGAAAACAGTGTCAATAAAAGGAGAGGGTTGCCACCCCTCCCTAACACACCCATTGTCAGGCAAGACAATGGGCCTCATGCAAGAACATGTTCGTATTTTTATCCTAAATTTCTCTTACTTTTGTTCGTACGAAGCGTTCGTACGAACATGCCACGTCAGATTCAACAAACTCTTCTATCCTCAGGAAAAGTGTGTAAATGAGCTGCGCAAATATGATGAATTGCACCTGTTCTATCCACCTGCTCGTGCACGCGGAGAGGTCATTTACATAATTCCCACCCCTCAAAACACCATATAAGGCTACGTTTCCTGCCTCAGAGAGCAGGAAGTGTCCATTCATAAAGATGACAGCGAGAAGTATAAAGAAGAACTTTACTGGTGCGGAGATTGAAGTTCTGCTCTCAGAGTAAATAACTAACTAACTAAATAAATAAATCTGTAATTTTTAGCAGCGTCAGCTGTGAATCTGCTTTAAAGCCGAGGACCCACTCAAACGTGCGGCGCGCACGGACCATCCCCGGGGCACGGGGGGTGGGCCCGGGCGCGACGTGCGGGAGGCGCACGGGGGTCGACGTGGGGCGCTCGGCGATCCTCGGCACGCGGCCGGCCCACGGAACTTTGTACCCAGCGGCGTGGCGGTCCTGCTCGGCCGTGACCCGCCGCGGCCCCCGAGTACCCGCGTACTCGTCCGCGACCCGTCCGGGCCGCGGCGGTGGGTGTGAAGCCGCTTTATTTTAATTTAACCAATTTAACCAATTTGTGTCGTTGCAGTTAATATTATAATATTATAAATCTGTAATTTTTAGCAGCGTCAGCTGTGACTCTGCTTTAAAGCCGAGGAATGAAATGTGCTGTAATGTCATGTCTCCCGTGGGTTGTACAGTCACAGAAATAAAAATCGTATTTATCTCTCCAGCCCTGCTCTGGTTTTTCTTTGGTCAAATATTTTTAATTTTAGTGTAAACAACTGTGTTACATTATAGTTTCACTTATTCAGAAGAGCTGTCGCGCACCGCTACCCCCCCCCCCCCCACATGCAAGTGTCCGATGTGTTTTTGAACAAAAGCATTTTAAAATGTCTCGAAACTTCAATTAACTTCATATTAATATTGTAGTGCTATACAACAAAATTAATAGCTGCTTTATTTTAATTTAACCAATTTGTGTCGTTGCATTTATCCATCCATCCATCCATTTTCTTCCGCTTATCCGGGGTCGGGTCGCATTTAATATTATAATTCTAATTCAAACAGAACAGCCTCTTTTCAACATAATTATAGATTGTGATTCATTTTCAACTCAAAATATCTTCAAACTAATGAAATATAAAGTTATTAGTGAAGAAAATCCGTCTGGATAACAGCAGACTGGCTGCTCGTAAATATACGACAGGTCTGGACCACACGTAAATTTTGTTCGTATCTGAAAAAAATCTTAGGATACGAAAACATTGTTGAATGCCACAAATGCTCCTAAATCACTCGTACGCACAGTTTAAGAACAAATCTGTGCGTACGAACGTTTCTTGCATGAGGCCCAATGAGCCTAAGCGGGAAGCCGACAGACTCCCTGGCTGCCGCTGGCGGACAGGTCAGTTTGTCAAAGGGAAAGCGGAAGGGGGCCACTGCCCCCCCTCCTGCACCCACGACACACACACAAATGAGAATACACATGCCTCACAGGCTGTGCACACACATGGGCCCCTGGGAGGCGTGCAAACCCAGCATGTGGGTCATGGCCACCATAAGCCAGGGCCTCCGGCTGCAGTTCATCAGGCGGCCACCCCCTTTCACGGGGGTGCTGGTGTCCAACATAAACCCAGACCATGCCCACGTTCTGAGGGACGAAGTTTCTACAATGTTACAGAAAGGGGTAATAAATGTTGTCCCAGCTCACGATGTGACGAAAGGCCACTACAGCAAGTATTTGTTAGTGCCCAAACAGGACAAAGGCTTGCAGTCTATCCTGGATCTCAGGATTCTGAACAAAAGGATAAAAACATTCAAATTCAGGATGCTTATGCTGCGACAAGTAATTCACTCAGTAAGACAGAGGGATTACTTCTGCACGGTAGACCTCAAAGACGCCTTTTTCCACGTGAACATCCTGCCTCAGCACAGAAAATATCTCCATTTCGCCCTCGAAGGAAAATCATTCGAGTTCCTGGCACTCCCTTTTGGGCTAAAAACCACTCCCAGATCATTTACAAAATGCCTGGATGTAGCCTTGACCCCACAGAGAGGTCAAGGGGTCAGAGTTCTGAATTATTTAGATGATCTGATTATCCTTGGGCGCGATAGGGCCCAAGTCCAGCAGCACTCACAGAAGGTGATGTTACGTTTCACGCCTGTTAGATCAGTTTTTCTGTCACTCTATGCATTGCTTGGTGTATCTGGCTCCTTTTCTGTCTTTTCTGTCATGTGGTTTGTTTTCAGTTTGTCTCTGCTGCATGTGGGTTTAGGTTTGTCTTCACCTTCGAACTGGTTTGTCTACACCGCAGCTCTGATTAGGTTCGATCAGCTGCACCTGTTGCTACACTCTTTATAAACCATACTCTCATACCAGCTCTCTGCCAGATAGTTGAACACAGTCATCTGTAAGTAAATATCACACGCTCTTTCCTGTCCTATTTCCTGGTTCACGTATCCTCGCCTCTTTGATCTCCTGGTTTTCTGACGCCTCGCCTGCCCGACTTTTCGCCTCCTGCTTCTCCTCCTCGGACTGACGCCCATCGGATTTGTGCTTTTGACCTTCGCCTGCCTCACCACGTCTCTTTGCCTTCTCCTGTTTGGATCTACGCTCTTCTGCTTCCCGGCTGTCGACCCTCGCTTGTGGGAATCCCCACTACGTCACTGGATTACGTCACGGACCCTCGCTGCGGCTGGCTGTTCCCCTCTCACCGGCTACAGCCCCTCCTGCAGCGGACCTACTGCTGGAATGTCTCCACTCACTGAGAACCCCCTTCCATCTGTGAGACGGTTAGTGACTGCATCTCATTGACTGTCAAGTTTCCTGTTTCCATCAGCCTGATCACTAAACCGTTCTCCTCCATTCTGCAGACTTGTTCCAGCCTGTGGGTTCCCTCTCAACACCAGAGCAGCAGAGCCAGCCTGAATATTAATAAAAATTGTTAAACTGTTTATCTGTTGTGGTGATTTTGGTCCAGCCATTTGGGGGTTCGTTACAGAACTATCTGGCCAAAATTATGGACCACTCACCATCTGCAGACTGGCGCTCTGGTGTCGAAGGAGCTATCACTAAATTAGAATCAGGCATGAATGATATAGCCCAAATGTTAAAAGAGATGTCATCCCAAACTCCGTAGCAGGACTCGGTTGCCATCAGAACACCGTCAGAACCTACTCGTGAGCCCAAGTTAACCCCACCAGAACTGTTCTCGGGAGATCCGGACCAATGCTGACCTTTCATCACACAATGTGAAATACATTTCCAACTACAGCCATCATGTTTTTCATCATAAAGGTCTAAGGTGGCTTACATGATCTCCCTCCTCTTTGGCAAGGCCAAGAGGTGGGGTACTACTGAATGGCAACGAGACTCACCATGCTGCTATGTTTTTCAGACTTTTGCCAGAGAACTGTGCCGAGTTTTTGATCCGATGCTTCCCGAGCGAGAGGCGGCCAGACGTTTGTTCGCCATCACACATGGTAAACGCAGAGTACCCGAATACATCATTGACTTTCATTCTGTTGCTTCAGGGAGTCACTGGAATGAGGAAGCCCTCACTGATGCCTTTTATCGGGGTCTGAACGATGACATTAAGGATGGACTGTCGCTGAAACGTTACCCCGACTCGCTTCAGGGCCTGGAGGATCTAGCCACTAGGGTGGACCTTCGCTTGGCGGAACGCGCAAAGGAACGAGGTCCACGCTCCTCACCCATTACCAGGTTAGTGGGAGAGGATCGGCGGCTTTTCCTCTCACCGAATCAACCTTCAAGACCTGCTCGTCCCACCATGCAGGAACCCATGCAACTAGGTCGCAGCCGACTCTCTCCTGCCGAGCGTGAAAGACGACGCATGGGTAAGCTCTGTTTCTACTGTGGACACGTTGCCACCTTCTGTCCGGTAAAAGGAACCGCTCAGTGAACGCCAGGGGATGTTTACTGAGCAGGACCCAAAAGTCTGAACTCCCCTCACCTTTTACTCTGAACGCAGACCTCGTCGTCTCGGGTAAGTCACCCGTCTCCATTAATGTGTTTATTGACTCCGGGGCCGACACTGAATTCGTTGACTATGGGTTTGCAGTCGAATTAGGGATCAAGTTACTTAATTCCACAAAAAAACATTCTGTGGTGGCCTTGGACGGTCACCCGCTGAACACTTCGTCCCTGGTCACTGAACCTGTTACGTTACACGTAGGAGATAACCACAAGGAAACCATAAACTTTTTGGTAATTAACTCTCCTACATCTCCAGTGATCTTGGGTGCCACCTGGCTGCAAAGACACAACCCATGGTTTGACTGGAGAAGTAGGGAGATATTAGGCTGGTCGGAGGAATGTATGTCGTCCGGTCTAATGGACGCTGTGTTGTCTAAATACTCTGTGACTGTTTCTGAGGATTAATATCCTGATCTCTCCAAGGTACCCATTGACTATCACAATCTCAAAAAGGTGTTTAACAAATCCAAGGCCACCACTCTTCCTCCCCACCGTCCTTTTGATTGTCCCATAGACTTACTTCTTGGTTCCACTCCACCAAGGGGCTCTCTTTACTCCCTTTCTACTCCTGAACAACAGGCCAGAGGGACTATATCGGGGATGCTCTCCAGGCTGGTCTCATCCGCCCGTCTGTTTCTCCTGCCGGGACGGGGTTCTTTTTTGTTGGCAAGAAAGACGGGTCACTCCGTCCCTGTATTGATTATAGGGGTCTCAATAAGATCACAGTAAAGAACAGGTATCCACTACCACTTATGAACTCAGCCTTTGATCTCCTACAAGGAGCTAATCTGTTCACCAAGCTGGATTTACGTAATGCATACCATTTAGTTCGCATTCGTGAGGGGGATGAGTGTAAGACTGCTTTTAATACCCCCACGGGGCACTATGAGTATTTGGTTATGCCTTTTGGACTAACAAACGCCTCAGCTGTGTTTCAGAACTTGGTTAATGATGTTTTAGGAGACATGCTTAATCAATTTGTGTTTTTTTATTTACATAACATCCTGATTTTTTTCTAAGGACATTACCACTCACCGCAAACACGTACGAGCCGTTCTTACTCGGCTCCTACAGAATACAGAGTACAGGGACCTAACAGCCCGTATCAATGGGCCTGGTACCCCATACTCCCGGAGTACCCCCCACAGAACTCCCCGAGGGACGCGGTCGAATGCCTTCTCCAAGTCCACAAAGCACATGTAAACTGGTTGGGCAAACTCCCACGCACCCTCCAGGACCCTGCTGAGGGTGTAGAGCTGGTCCAGTGTTCCACGACCAGGACGAAAACCACACTGCTCCTCCTGAATCCGAGGTTCGACTATCCAATGGACCCTCCTCTCCAGAACCCCTGAATAGACCTTACCAGGGAGGCTTAAGAGTGTGATCCCCCTATAGTTGGAACACACCCTACGGTCCCCCTTTTTGAATAGGGGAACCACCACCCTAGTCTGCCAATCCAAGGGAACTGCCCCCGATGTCCACGCAATATTGCAGAGTCGCGTAAGCCAACACAACCCTACAACATCCAGAGCCCTAAGGAACTCTGGGCAAATCTCATCCACCCCCTGAGCCCTGCCACCACGGAGCTTTTTAACCACCTCGGTGACCTCAGCACCAGAGATTGGAGAGCCCGACCCAAGGTCCCCAGGCTTTGTTTCCTCAGTGGAAGACGTGCCAGTAGGATTGAGGAGGTCTTCGAAGTACTCCGCCCACCGACTCACAACATCCCGAGTTGAGGTCAACAGCATGCCACCCCTACTATAAATGGTGTTGGTCGGGTACCGCTTTCCCTCCCTGAGACGTCGTATGGTAGACAAGAATCGCCTCAAAGCCGTACGGAAGTCATTCTCCATGGTCTCTCTGAACTCCTCCCACGCCCAAGTTTTTGTGTTAGCAACCACCCGAGCTGCATGCCGCTTGGACTACCGGTACCTATCAGCTGCTTCCGGTGTCCCACAGGCCAAAAAGGCCAAATAGTACCTATTACCTATTATTACTACTACAGTATTCCATAATAATGGAAACAATGTTCCCTCGCCCGGATGCGGGTCACCGGGGCCCCACTCTGGAGCCAAGCCCGGAGGTGGGGCATGTTGGCGAGCGCCTGGTGGCCGGGCTTTTACCCATGGAGCCCGGCCGGGCACAGCCCGAAGAGGAGACATGGGTCCCCCTTCCCATGGGCTCACCACCTGTGGGAGGGGCCAAAGGGGTCGGGTGCAATGTGGGATGGGTGGTGGCCGAGGGCGGGGACCCTGGCGGTCTGATCCTCGGCTACAGAAGCTGGCCATTGGGACATGGAATGTCACCTCTCTGGTGGGGAAGGAGCCTGAGCTAGTGTGTGAGGTTGAGAGGTTCCGGCTAGAAATAGTCGGACTCACCTCAACGCATGGCTCTGGCTCTGGAACCAGTTTCCTTGAGAGGGGTTGGACACTCTTCCACTCTGGAGTTGCCCCTGGTGAGAGGCGCCGAGCAGGAGTGGGCATACTTGTTGCCCCCCATCTTGGTGCCTGTACGTTGGGGTTCACCCCGGTGAACGAGAGGGTAGCCTCCCTTCGCCTACGTGTGGGGGGACGGGCTCTGACTGTTGTTTGTGCCTATGCGCCAAACGGCAGCTCAGATTACCCACCCTTTTTGGAGTCCTTGGAGGGGGTATTGGAGAGTGCGCCTCCTGGGGACTCCCTTGTTCTACTGGGGGACTTCAACGCTCACGTGGGCAATGACAGTGAGACCTGGAGGGGTGTGGTTGGGAGGAACGGCCCCCCTGATCTGAACCCGAGTGGTGTTCTGTTGTTGGACTTCTGTGCTCGTCATGGATTGTCCATAACGAACACCATGTTCAGGCATAAGGGTGTCCATATGTGCTCTTGGCACCAGGACACCCTAGGTCGCAGTTCGATGATCGACTTTGTTGTCGTCTCATCTGATCTGCGGCCGCATGTCTTGGACACTCGGGTGAAGAGAGGGGCGGAGCTGTCAACTGACCACTACCTGGTGGTGAGTTGGCTCCGATGGTGGGGGAGGATGCCGGTCAGACCTGGCAGACCCAAACGTATTGTGAGGGTCTGCTGGGAACGTCTGGCAGAGTCTCCCGTAAGACGGAGCTTTAACTCCCACCTCCGGGAGAGCTTTGAACACGTTCCGAGGGAGTCGGGGGACATTGAGTCCAAGTGGGCCATGTTCCACGCCTCTATTGATCAAGATCAAGATGGCCGCGCTCCGACCGGCAGCAGCTTCATGGACTCTCAGTTCATCTCTAGCTTTTAGTAGTTTTAATAGTGATTCTGTACTTGACTCTGCACGTTTTATGCCGGTGAATTATAGCCAAATTGAACTGTTGAGAATTGGAGCGAATTTGCCACAGGGAACAGCTGAAATCAGCAACGAACTCAGATCTATGGTAAATGGTAAATGGAGCTTATTTATATAGCGCTTTCCAGCCCCCTGTGAGGAGCCCCAAAGCGCTTTACAATACCAGCCATCCACCCATTCATTCAGACATTCATACACCGGTAGTGGTAGGATACGGTAGGACCGCTCAGTAGGATGCGGCTCTTGAAGTCTTCCACCTGGAAGCAGCAGCGGAGGTGCTCCGGTTCACGCTCCGGAGATAAGAAAAGGAAGCGCTGCTCCCGGCGTCAGAAGCGAGGCTGTCGGGCAGGGATTATGGTTAGACCGAAGGCGGACGCTAAAACTGGGAGACCCCCGATGCCGGCTCTTTTTCTGGCTAACGTCTGCTCGTTGGACAACAAAATGGATTTGCTTCGTTTGAGAGTGAAAACGTCGGAGGAAATGAAGAGGTGCTCTGTGCTTTGCCTCACGGAAACGTGGATTTCTAAGGAAACACCAGACTCTGTGTATGAATTGGATGACAGACTCTTTTTCAGAGCGGACCGTTGCACCGAGACTACGGGAAAAACATGAGACGGCGGTGTCTGTGTGTACGTGAGTAGGGATTGGTGTAGAAACTGTGCTGTTATCAGAAGCCTTTGCACAGCTGCTGTGGAGCTGATCACAGTGCTGTGTCGCCCTCATTATCTACCCCGTGACTATTCAGTGATCCTTATCACTGTTATCTACATTGTCCCAGATGCTAATGCTAAAGTCGCCCTTGAAGAAATTCATGACTTACTCAGCTCGCTACAGTTTAAATATTCAGAGGGGCTTTGCATTGTTTTAGGTGACTTCAACCACGTAAATTTAAAAGACTCTCTCCCAACCTTCAAACAACACGTATCCATAGCAACACGAGGGAGTAACACCCTCAATCACGTCTACACAAATGTAGGCGCGTACACAGCGAAGCCACGCCCACCGCTCGGGGGTTCTGACCATTTATCACTCCTCTTGGTCCTAGCACAACTCCCCCCACTAAGACGTTGTAAACCAGAACAAAAGGAAGTAAAAATTTGGCTCCAGGACAGCTCCCCCATGCTGAGAGACTGCTTTGAAAAAACTGATTGGTCTGTCTTCAGGGAGGCAGCTACTGATGGAAGCTCTGTGGATCTGGAACTTTATGCTTCCTCAGTTCTGGGTTATATTAGCACATGCTCTGAAAATGTATCCATAAAAAAATATGTTAAATCTTACCCCAACACAAAACCCTGGTTAAACAAAGAGGTTCGCACCCTGCTGGCAGCCAGGAACACTGCCTTCAAGTCTGGAGACTCAGAGGAACTGAGGAAGACCAGGAAAGAGCTGGTTGCTGGCATTAAGAGGGCCAAGGCCACATATGCACAGAGGATCGAGGGACAGTTCACCTCACAAGACCCACGGAGCATGTGGAAGGGCATCAAATGCATAACTGACTATAAAAGCAGGAGCAAACAGTGCCCCAAAGACCCATCTCTGCCTGATGCCCTCAACAAGTTTTATGCACGGTTTGAAGACCCAAATAGACCACCCAGCACCAGACTCACCTCATCATCAGAGGAAGAGCATCTCAGCGTGACCACAACAGAAGTGAGGAGTAGTCTCAGAAGGATCAACCCTCATAAAGCAACTGGACCGGACAACATCCCCGGGAAAGTTCTGAAGGAATGTGCGGACCAGCTCTGTGAGGTGCTGGCTGACATCTTCAACACCTCACTTGCTCTGGAGACAGTCCCCACCTGCCTGAAGACCGCCACCATCATCCCAGTCCCAAAAAGCTCCACAGTGACTGGTCTGAACGACTATCGGCCGGTGGCCCTCACCCCGATAGTTGCAAAATGCTTCGAAAAACTGGTCATGACCCACATCAAAACAACCGTCAACATCAACGAGGACCCTCATCAGTATGCTTACCGTGAGAACCGATCAACAGAGGACGCCATCTCGTCCGTGGTCCACACTGCTCTCACCCACCTGGATCAGAAGGACTCATACGTCCGTATGCTCTTTGTGGACTTCACATCTGCCTTCAACACCATGATCCCCCAAACTCTGATGGACAAACTATCCACACTTGGACTAAGCCCCTCCGTTTGTAACTGGGTACTAGACTTTTTAACAAACAGACCACAGTCAGTGAGGATCCACAACTTCTCCTCCTCCACCATTGCCCTCAGCACTGGCTCTCCTCAAGGATGTGTGTTGAGCCCCCTTCTGTTCACTCTGCTCACATATGATTGTGCAGCTACCCAACCAGGTTGTCATATTGTAAAGTTTGCAGATGACACAGCGGTGGTGGGATGCATCACAAACAATGATGAGTCCAGCTACAGGCAGGAGGTGGAACACCTGGAGAGCTGGTGCAAAGAGAATAACCTTCACATGAATGTGAAGAAGACAAAGGAGATGATTGTGGACTTCAGAAGGAACAAACACACACCCCACTGAACATAGGTGGATCAGTGGTGGAAGTGGTCTCCAGCTACAAGTACTTGGGGGTACACTTGAATGATAATCTCAGCTGGACCAACAACACCACCAGCCTGATCAAGAAAGGTCATCAGAGACTCTACTTCCTCAGACGGCTGAGACGAGCTGGTCTGAGTAGCCCAGTCCTCACCTCCTTCTACAGGTGTGCAGTGGAGAGCATCCTGTGCTCCAGCATCAACGTGTGGCATGGAGGCTGCACAGCTGCAGAAAGAAAAGCTCTGCAGAGAGTGGTGAAGGCTGCACAGAAGTCTGTTGGAGTCAGTCTCCCCACCATCACAGACATTTACACTTCGAGATGCAGGAAAAAAGCCACCTGCATCATGAAAGACCCCACTCACCCAGCACACACACTCTTTGCCCCACTCCCCTCAGGACGGAGGTTGAGGAGCATCAAATGTAGAACCACTAGACTGAGGAACAGCTTCTACCCTGAGGCTGTTAGACTCATGAATAAATAAATAATAAGAATAATCACTGTGAAATATCACATCATGCTGATGCTGATCTGTTTTCTTGTTGCTGTGTTCATCTGTGACCATCTGCTCATAAAGACTCATGTTCGTGCTGCTGTTTGTAATGACGTTTTTCTATTACTCTAGGGCTTAGTGTATTTCTAGTTGGATGTTTTTCTTAGTTCATATCCTAGATGTTATTACTGTTTTTCTCTCACATTTTGTTGTTGGATGTAACTGGGACCCTGTGTACATAATCTCATTTCATCACATGTACTACATGCGGTGCAAATGACAATAAAGACTCTCTGACTCTGACTCTATTGTCAAGGTAGCTTATCGGAGCTGTGGCTGCAAGGTTGTTGGTGCTTGTCGTGGCGGCAACCCTCGAACCCGGTGGTGGACACCGGCGGTGAGGGATGCTGTCAGGCTGAAGAAGGAGTCCTATTGGGCCTTTTTGGCTTGTGGGACCCCGGAAGCAGCTGATAGGTACCGGCAGTCCAAGCAGCATGCAGCTCGGGAGGTTGCTGAGGCAAAAACTCAGGCGTGGGAGGAGTTCGGAGAGGCCATGGAGAACGAGTTGATCAACTTGATCAAAAATTTGAATGTGTTGTAAAGACTGACAGCTGGATGATTTTTCAACACTTTGATCAGCCTTTTGGGCCATCCATGGTCCAAAAGGCTGATCGACCCCCTTTTAAAAGGACACTAAACTTATATTACATTTTTGATGTTGAGAGCAGACTAAAATGGACTTTCCAAACACAAGAAAACAACAGACATAGACCCAACAAATCAAATAAATTAAATCCTTTAAAGGAGACCACATATAGGTATTTAAATTTTTTATGTTATGTCTGTGTGCTATCTTGACAATATTAATTCATTTTAATACACAAAATAATTCTTAGATAATTAATTATACCCTTTTTAATTCTGCCATTTTTAACTTTCGTTTTGAACGACCGGTTTCTTGAAGTCCACGCCCTTCAACGATCTGTTTACGCCCTCTGTAACAGCCAGTATCTGTAATGTGTTGTTGTTTTAAAATTAGCTCTTTTTTTATTACTCATTTGACTTACTGTTAGTGCTAGCTTAAGATAACTTACCGAAACCCGTCTGAGCGCGCCGCAATTAGCTGCTCCTTTTAGCATGAGACCACCCGAATCCGAAGCTAATGTTAGCTTGTTCCTCTTCCGGTGTTCGCCAGCTTCGCTCGTTGCACGCGGAGATTTTGGGAGTTATCGCTGTTCCAGTCAAGACAACAAAGTTCACCAAGTGTCTCCCGTAAATTAATCAGTAAGGAGAAGGTCCTCGCTGCTGCGAGGCTGCTGCGAGGGCAGCAGCGAGGCTGTACAATTGAAGCTCCGCTCCATCCGCCAGAAGAGGGTCCCGTTGCCGCTGGTCCCTACGCCGGGGGTCCGCTCGTTTAATTTTTGACGGCTGCGCGTTGGGAGCGATCGCAAATACACTAAAAATTGAACTAAAATATAAAAATAACAATTATACTTTATTTATAAAGCCATTTAAAAAAAACACAGCTGCAACAAAGTGCTGTACACATGAAATTAAGAACATATAAACAAAAGATGAGATGAAATCATGAAAAACAACAGTCATGTGTTTAATACAGAAGTGGGTTGAGCCTAACCAGGGGTTGCTAGGTGAGGGGCTGGACTCAGGTTTGAGGTGATTGGCTACGGCCTGTGACGTCAATAACTGCAGGAAGTGTGAATCCTGGTGTATTTATCAAAAATAAATAAATCTACTTAGAGTAAATAAACCACTGGGTGCATTTTTTTGGCACAAGGACTGTTTTTTTATGAAGTAAATACCCAAAGTTGAGTAAAAAAAACATTAAAAAGTGAATTTTGCATCTGTGGTCCCCTTTAAATAAAAAAATATATAAGCTTAGTGTTTTTGAGGCTTTTAACATTTTGGATCTACAACAATTTAAAACTTTTTCCACCAAAAATTAGTAAATTTGTCCTTTCTCCAAAATATTGTTCAGGTTGAGAGTTAAATTCACATTTTTGTAACCCACAAGTCCTTTCATCTTGATAGTTTTGGTCCACATATGAAAGTGTTTGGACATCCCTGCTTTAAGCTGTATGTTTCATAAGGCCCACTGAACATCAGATATCACTTTTCCATTTAAATTACTTCTGGGCTCTTCATATAACATATAAAAAAATATTTTACCCAAGGTGAACATTTTTCACGTAGGTTTTTCTAAGTAAAACATAGACATTTCGATTGTCCTCCTTCCCCTTCTCGTCAGTTAAAGGCCTTTTGGATTGTCAGCCCTTGTCTTTATGAAGTCAAACCGTGTTAACTGCAGGCTCAATCCAGCTAATGAGGGGGAGCCTTCAAAACATCTATGAGATGATGCTGTCAACTCAGTGACGTAAAAACATTGCCTGTAATCCCCACGCGCAGACCCTGGGTGTAAATATGCCAGCTCCACCATTTTCACAGCATTTATTCCCAGTTCAAACAATTCCTCTTCCTCCTCGCTGCCTGCCTGCAAACACAATGACAGCTCTGCGATATTCTCCTTGGCAGCCCGCGACCCATGAAACATCCAGGAACTGCTCTGATAATCTTTTTCATCCACAATGTGGGTAAGACACCTCTCTCTTTGTCTATTGTCTGTGGCTGAAAATCGTGCTATTCACACATTTTTTCATGAATCTGTTCTAAATTTGGATGTGATGCATGGAAATACAAAAAAAAACTTTTTAGAGGTATGAGTTGTTGCTATTGGTTGCCAATAACAGCTAGATTTATAGCTATAATTTTAAGTAGATTTTGTTCAATTGAATAAAAGATTGTAATTAATGTAAACATTTCTTATTCAATGATTTGTGATGAAGCCATAATCATCACTTAAACCAGACAGAAATACACTGTTGTGATTTTAGTGTGGAGTTCCCTTGCTGGACCTCTTAGTGTTTTATTCACACATGAACATCATAATTTTAGTAGAAAAATTATCACATTAATGTTTAAATCTTGTAAAATGTTAACATTTCCAGCAGTTTAAAAAAGACAGCAAAGCTAGCCTAAATACCTGTCTTTTACAGATATTAAAAAATCGTGTTTACAGTAAGTGAAATAAAAATACTGAAATGATAATCATGACATAATTATCACAAGGAATCAACCAGTTGGACCTTATAATTAGAATTTTATTACACATTTTTTTAAAGCTTCCATCATATTATATCACATGTAGCTAATTGATGAAGGCATCCTCCACAAAGCAAAGATGTCAGTTGTCATCTAGATTCCATTTGGTCAGCAAGTTAGATATGGATGTAATTCTGAAATATAGGGTGGGAACACAATCATCATTAAACCACATTATGGAGGTAATTACTTAAGTTTTACTAGATGCTGATCATAACCAAATTTAGAAACAAACAATATATTACATTGGAGACTAAAAAGCCAGAGCAGATATGACTGAGATGGAAACAAACTGAAGCTAATAGAAAAGGTAAGTACATTTATTTATTGGGGGCGGGGGTTCTGGCAGGAGGGCACAAGGGACTTTAGGAGACAGATTTGTCTTGGGACACTTGGAAAGTAGGATGGATACATATAGAGAGGTGCATAATTTGAGTCTGACTGTAAAAGATTTGATGATCTTTATGATGGGAAAAGAACCTGTAAAATGGGGAAGTAATTTCCTGGGGTGTCTTTAGGATTGATGTCACGGATAGAGAGCCATACCTTCTAGCCGATCTGGTAGGAAGGAGCTTCAGAGTGGTGTTGATCAGCAAATATTTTGTTCTGTTCAGTGGTGCATAATAATGCCAGTTTGGTCTGTCATCACACTCTCCAGTAGTTGCGGAAATTATGTTGGACTGAAGATACAGCAACTTCTGACTCCTGACTAGGAAAAATAGGTGGTAAGTAGCCCAAATAAGTTTAAAAAAGAGACAGACCTGTGGCTGAGGAGGAGAGATTAGAATGTGTGCATTCTACGAAACCAGGTGTTTGCTCCAGGAAGATGGGTTATCCTGAATAGCACACATTAAAGCTATCTCCAGTTCCTGGTTGTATTGCTCAGACTGACCATTGGACTGGGGAGGATTGGTATCCTAAACTCAAAATGGACAAGGCCCCCAGGAAATTGTAGAAAGCCTTACAAACTTGGGAGATGAATTGGGGTCCTCTGTCAGACACAATGTCAGTAGGAACTCCATGAACTCTAAACACGTTGTATGAGGAACAGGGCAGTCTCAAAAGTTGAGGGGCACTTAACCGATGGAATGAAATGACCAGTCTTGAAAATCTGTCAACAACAGTAAGAATAACTGTTACCCTCAGATGGAGGTAGTCCGATGATGATGTCTAGGGAGATGTGAGGCCATGGGTGACTGGGAGTAGGTAGGGGTTGTAGTAGACCTGAGGGAGTTTGATGGTTTTGTTGTGTGCATGGATAGAACAGGCAGCAACAAACTCCTTGAAGTCCTGATTCATGGTAGACCACCAGAAATATCTCCTAGTAAAGGAGCGCATACAGTTAATACTGGGATGACATGTCAGTTTTGTGGTGTGTACCCACTGTTAAACATTGCTTCTTATTGACCTAGGAATGAGCAGTGTTCAGACAGGACAAGTGCCTAGGTCAGGTTCAGACCTGTGGGCTTGTGGAATGTCCTCTTCAATGGACCACATGAAGGTGATGATGACATAGGAGGATGGAAGGACGCTCTTTTCCATTTTCAGGTTACCAAAGAATTGATGAGACAGAGTGTCAGGTTTAATGTTCTTGATATTGTTCTGGGTATTGAAGACCTCATCCCAACATCTGACATCTAAGATCCATCTGATGGAAAAGGCATGATGTCAATGATATGGGCAGTGAAGGGAAATCGGAAGGTCCGCACAAAGTATTAGGAAGACTTGCGTAATTTGAGACACATGAAAAATGGGGTGAATCTTTTTCAAGACAACCTTAGCCTTACTGCAGATGGTTTAATTATATTTTTGATAGGGTAAGGGCCAATAAATTTCTGAGGCCAAATTCTTTTTTATTTTTTTTTATTTACCCTTTATTTATACAGGTACGTAGTCTCATTGAGCCACAATAACTCATTTTCTAGAGCAGGGGTCACCAACACAGTGCCTGTGGGCACCCGGGTGCCCCCAAGGACCATTTGAGGTGCCCGTGGACCTGCTCTAAAAATAGCACAACTCACTACTAAGTTGCATTTAAATTTAAGTTTTATTCAGTTGTTATTCTTTTTTTGTATTTATAAATATTTTAAAATGTCTATCTTAAAAATATGTTCTTAAAAATATGTTTATTATACATTTTTTTTCTTTCAATTTACGCTTTGTTATTTCCGAAGAGTTTATCAAACTGGTGCCCTTTCTATGACTACGTACCCACGAAGTAGCTCTCAGTTTCGAAAAGGTTGGTAACCCCTGTTCTAGCTAGACCTGTTTTAGGGAGCAGATGGTGGGGGTTAAGGGCCTTGCTCAGGGTCCCAGAGTGGGGCGAATGAGGGTGGGGGCAGGTGTGGGTGTTTCACCTTTTTCCACCCACATCTTTTTACGTTGGCAGTGCCGGAGCTTGAACCGGCGATCTTCTGATCACGGGCCCACCTTCTCTAGCCTTTGCGCCACCACTCCTTAAGAGTGTCCTTAAGTGAAATGTCACGGGCCGAGAGCATACCCTTTGCCCAATTGAGTACAAGGGAATGGCAGTCTGTTGTGAAATTCTTATTCAGTTCAGCTGTCCTGAGAAGTGCTGCCTTGGTCTACATCCAGAATATGGCATCTTCGAAAGTGGTGTTGGTTCAAAGATACCAAGATTTCTACTTCTTGATTAGGAAAATGAGAGGGTGTAAAACCAAGGGAAATTTCAAAAGAGAGAGCCCAGTAGTGGAGGTGGCTAGGGTAATGTGAGCCTACTCAATTCAAGTTAAATGGCTGCTCTGACTGAGAACACATAAGGGTAGTATGAATCCAGCAGAGTGTCAATTTCCACTATGAGCACAGCTTGGGCAAGCTGCAACAACATCCTTAATTTCTTTACCCATGTTGGGCCAGTAAAAATATATCTGGGTAAACTCCAACATATGATCTTTGGTGACATCAGTGGTGGGATGTAACTAAGTACTGTACAAGTACTTTGTTACTGTACTTAAGTACATTTTTCATGTATCTGTACTTTACTTAAGTAGAATTAAATGTGGGTACTTTTACTCCACTACATTTTACATGAAGTATCTGTACTTTCTACTACACTACATTTCTATAATGTGTTGAATTACAAGTTACTGTACTTTCACGTTACAGCTTTTTGATTAGTCAAGAAACAAGAAATTCTTGCTGCAACATTAAAATGTGTCCGTTCATGGGATGTTAGGAGACAAGAGATGTCTCTAAATGTCTCAAAACTCTGGTCCAAGTTTTGAAAATGGTGTCAGGAAGTTAAAATATTGTTCATTGACACATTACAAGGTTGACTAGACAGTATTTTAACTAGAGTTGATGACAAACTAGAGTTGAAATGATCAGTGTCTGATGTGTCTAATGCTCCTTTTTTCAAACAGAAAACGTTTTCTTCAGTGTGTTTACTGCAGTTAAAATGACACATTGGTTTTATTTTGTGTTCAATAAAAACTTTCAAAGGTAAAATCACTCCCTATTATTCTTATTTTGCTTAATGACATTTTACTCTGTCATCCCTGAAATTCTGACGCACAGAATCACAAGTCCAAGTGTGAACTGTGTCACACAATAAAACCATGTATTATCTGCAGCATTGTTCATTAAAATGACTCAACACTATTTATGTATTACAGAAAATATACATACAATACACACACTTAATGGTATTGTAGACCATTGCATTAGGTAATACATTCAGCAAGTACTTTTACTTTAATACTTTAAGTATTTTTAAAAGCAAGTACTTATTTACTTTTCCTTAAGTAAAAATATTAATATGGTACTTCTACTTTTACTAGAGTACATTTTTGTCTGTTTATTTGTACTTTTACTTAAGTACAGTGTTTGAGTACTTTCTCCACCACTGGGTGACATCATCTTGGATTGTGGATCCATTGTAATACTTTAGCTTTAACTGATTCCAGAACAAACAAACAATTGAGAGGGCCAGTATGGATCAGCCTAGTCTTTCTGGGCCTCCTTTATCAGCTTTTCAATGTCCCATGTCATAAATCTGATTGTGCAGGCAGGTGCTAGGAAGATCTTGGCCAACTTTGAATTCTCTGCAACAGAAAACTAACGGGAGATTGAATCATGTTTGATGTTTCTGGATCCAGGGTGGAAGATGATGAAGAAGTTGAACCTAGCAAAAAACAAAGACCACCTAGCTTGATGGACATTAATAATACTTTATTTATAAAGCCATTTAAAATAACCACAGCTGCAACAAAGTGTTGTACACATACAAATCAAGAAAATTTAAACACAAAAATAAAACAGTTCTTAAAAAATTAAGATCAATAAAAACAGTGCAGAGCAAATTCAGTATGTGCTAAAAGCTAGGGAGTAAAAATATGTTTTTAAAAGAGTTACAAAAATAGACAGTGAAGGGGCTTGTCTGATGGGAAGAGGGAGATCGTTCCACAGTCTTGAAGTGGCAGCAGACAAAGCTTTGTCCCCATGAGCCTCTGTTTGGACCTCGGCACCTCCAGGAGCAGCTGATCAGCTGATCAGAGGCACCGAGCAGGAGAGTATGGGTGAAGCAGCTCAGAGAGCTAGGATGAGGCGAGACCGTTTAAACTTTTAAAAACAAATAAAATAATCTTAAAATGAGCAGGCAGCCAGTGGAGTGAAGCCAGAGTGGGAGTGATGTGCTCCCTCTTTTGAACTCCAGTTGAGCAGCATCATTCTGGACCAACTGGAGACGTCTGAGGGAGGACTGGCTGACTCCAAGGTAAAAAGCATTACAGTAATCCAGCCGAGAGGTGACGAAGGCAAGGATTACTGTCTCCAGTTGCTGATGTAAAATACTTTGTATATGCAGCTTTTAGACATCTATTTTGTGAGAAACTGCTGTATTTTGTGCTTAAAAACTGGAAAAATATCACATTCCTCGGTTTTCAGACCCATTGGCAGGTAGGCGAGCAAGGCAGGAGTTTCAAAATAAAAATATTTTATTTTAAACATCAAAAGAAAAAGGCTGACGAGGTAGCAAAAACATACTCAAGCTTACAGCGAGCAAAACAGAACAGATCACCAAATGGACGGAAAAAGGACGGACAGAGGAGGACTGAGATGTCTGTGTAAAACAGAACAATGACCGGATGGTTTGGAGGTGGATGGAAGGAGTTTAAATACAGCAGAAGAGTGGTTAATGAGTGCAGCTGGACAGATAAACTGATTATGGACAGGTGTGAATCATTAAAGTCTGGAGAGGCAGAATGAGGAGTGAGTGAGAAAATGATAAGAACAGAGACAGAGCACAAGAATGACAAAACACAGGAAACAGAAAAGTTGAATACATGGAAACACAAAGAAAACAGACAAGAGAACAGACCATCATGTCATAACCCCACTCTCAAGGGATGGCTCCAGACGTCCCCTACACAGTAAAAAAAAAAAATCCGTAAAAAACGGAAAATGTCCCGGTAATTTTCTGCCAGTACATTCTCAGTTGTTTTACTGATATTTCCGTAAGCCCTAAAACGGATTTTTCCCGTAATTTAACAGTTTTTTAAATGTATAATTTACAAAAATTTCTGTTAATCTAGGGTGCCAGGTAAATGGAGTCCTCTTTCGCGCTTCTTCTCAAAGGTTCTTGTTCCCAGGGTGCTTTGCGCGAAGAAAAAAAAATGGAGAAACCCCTGTAAAAAAATGATAACGGAAAATTCCTTCACACTTCCACAGTACATTTACCTGTTTTTTTCCTGATTTTTTTTTACAGTGTAGGAGCACAACACAGAAAACAGAGAACGAGTAGGGGGACAGGGGAAACACAAGGATGGAGGGCAAAAAACGTTATTTTTAAAATTTTAACCAGAACACGCAAAAGAGAGCACATCACACCAGTCTTGGCCTCCCTGTACTGGATACCGGTTCATCTTCAAATCCAGTTCAAAATTCTCATGTATGTCTACAAATCACTGAACAGTCTCGCCCCGCCTATCTCTGGATTTGATACACCCGTATGTCCCACCACGTGCTTTGAGGTCAGAGGACCGGGTACTTTTAAGAGTTCCAGGACTCGTCTTAAACGCAGAGGTGACAGGGCGTTCTCTGTAGCAGGCCCATGGCTCTGGAACAAGTTACCGCTGCTTGTCAGACAGGCCCCCTCCCTCTCGGTTTTCAAATCCCGCTTAAAGACCCTTTACTATTCTGTTGCTTTCAACACCAGCTGATCTGTGTTTGGTCGTTTTATTTATGATCTGCAATGCTGTTATGTCTTTTGTTGTGTACAGTACTTCATTGTGTGTGTTGCCTGTTGTTTGTTTGTTTGTTTGTTTGTTTGTTTGTTTGTTTGTTTGTTTGTTTGTTTGTTTGTTTGTACAGCACTTTGGTTGGCCTTGTCGCTGTTTAAAGTGCTTTATAAATAAAATGGTATGGTATGGTAAAAAACAAAACAAAACTGGCAGGTCTAGATTCGCGAGCAAATACAACCAAAACCAAATTTTCTATGAACGGCCCTGGGCAGCATTCAGAATAAACGGGCTTGCAGGTGAATAGTCAGGAGGCTGTCCCAAGCAGGGCCAGAGTTAAGGCGAATGGCCCGGAGGCCGTCTAGAGCGAGTCCAGAGTTTGGGGAAGGATGTAGTGGAACCAATGATGGTGGTGCAGGCAGTTGCTGGGACAGGCGGGACATCGGCAGCTGCGGGGACAGAGACAGGTTCAGCAGCTGTGGGGACGGAGACAGGTTCTGCAGTCGATGAGTCAGAGCCAGGTTCTGAAGGTGCAGGGTCGGAGCCGGGTTCTGAAGGTGCAAGGTCAGAACTGGGTTCTGCAGGTGCAGGATCGGAGGTGGGTTCTGCAGGTGCAGGGTCGGGGGTTCGAATCCACCAGCAGTTACATGTCCAAGTTTTCAGGTCTCTCTTGTAAATGAGTCCCCGAGGCTCAATGGGATTAACCTGTATGTATAAATAAAGGTTGAATAAAGTGTCCCTGGGCAAGACACTAGCCGTGTTTCCATCAAGGTTTCTAGATGCGCATTTTGAAGCATCTAGATGCGCATTTTGAAGCATCGCATCAGAAAAGCTGAATGGAAACGGCAAAATGTGATTTAACTTCCTCTAATTCGCCCCAAAGTTGATACGCTCACTTGAGGTGGTTTTTGGGGGTTTCGAAACAGAGCTGATGCGCAAAACGACAGATGGAAACAGATTTGCCGACTCAGTTCTGCCGTAGCAAACATTTACGTCATGTGACTGATCAGCTGTTTCCGCTCCGGACAACATGTAACATCGCTAAAACTAGTTGGCATGACAGAATAAATACAACTTGCCCGATAGCAACACGTACCTGAAATATTCTCTCCATTTTGACGAGATGTGTGGTCGGGTTCTGTTTTCAACCGCTACTTCCTGTTTACTGTAGACATGCGTAACGCTGACGTAATGACGCTGACGTCTGACGTAATGACGCTGTGCGTGGCCCGGTAGATGTGATTCAAGCCAGTTGATGGAAACACTTCTGCTTCGCATTAATTTGTATTTACATACATACCTGTGACGCAACACCGGGCAGAGCTCTGGGCTTGTCACGGTGTGCAGGTATGAACAGCTCAACATGAAGGTAAGTCTGATACATCATCTGACCTAAATTAGATCCTGTTGTTTATTGTTCCATCACCCAAACTATTTTCTGCTTCCCAAACTGAAGACAAATAGCTCAAATCTTCACATAGATTGCTAAATTCGTCGGGTTTTAAATTGTCCGCTATTAAAGAGACCAGAGCCCTCTGCCTCTCACTACGTCACAGATGGTGCGTTCGTGTGTAATCGGATTTCCCATGATTAAACACGGCTTGAAGTTCAAAATCACTTTTAAAGCAAAATTAAAGTGATTTATCATTTTGTTTGCAAAAACGAACATATTTAAATGATAATATATATATTGAGCAATTTTATGAATAGTAAAAAAAATCATGTCAGTGGACCTTTAAGGTCTGTCCTAACACTTTCCTTCATATCACTCAACTTACCTGGTCTCCTTGGTCATCTATGTTACCCTGAAATCCTCTAGTCCAGGCTACAAACCTGTAAAAGAAACAAGTAAGCCATGTTAATTGCATCTCTAAACAACAATATTGCTATAAGAGTAAACTCTCCATATTTTTTCACCTGCAGTTCCCCCCATGCGTTCCTAAGAATCACCTTTATGAATAAATGCTTACCTTTTGTACCTACAATTGTCTGGTCTCTCATGTCCTCATTTGGTTCTCTGAACATCACAAACATGAAATAAGTTTATAATTTACTGGCTTGCTTTTTTCTCATGACAAAAGCTGAACTTAAAGCCATTTGTGACTGGTAAAATGCTCTAAAGTTGTAAGATAAATATCTTACAACTATCTAACCACAGAAATGAACTGTGGCAAAAATTTGCTTAGTGCAAATGTTTATTTCACACAACTTTCTACACTTCTGTATCAAGGCAGTCATGACTCCATGCTGACAGTCTGTTCACCTCAAACCAATGAATAGTTTTATTGTAGTTTGGGAGTGCACCTGAAAACTTTACCACAGAACTTTCCAGAGATGTCAGTGTTCCTTGTCTGTCTACACAACCTTTGATAGTTCTGCCCATAACTTCTTAGATTCACAAGAGAATTTCTTTAGAATTTAAAAAAAACTCCTCTCTGGCAGTTGCTGTGTTGCAACCCAGGTGTTCACCTTCTTGATGAAGTGGGCAAGGCTGTAAGGTTGGAGGGGTTGTCCAATTGCGGCACAGGCCATTAAAGATGAATCACTGTAGCATGGTCAGGGATAGAGGAGAGAACCAAGCAGGACAGTAGGCACTCATACTTTCCCTTGTAGCATTACAAACCGAGTCGACACTTCCCCCAGTAATGAGCGGGGGCCCAGACTTCAAGGTCAATAATTTATATCTAGTCAGCCAGGGAAGATGGAGCAAGAGAGGAAGCCTGTTGAAGCCTTGTTGTATGTTACAATTCCACAGTGCTGAATGATTTTTGTTGCAGTGCTGCCTCTATCCATTCAACTAAATCTAAAACAAAGTCTTGTCGGGTGGATGGATAAGGTGTAACTTTAAAAGGCATACAGTATATGAGTGACCACTCACTCTGTTGGGGCTCCTGTAGCAGTAGTCCTACTACTCACGTAATCTCTACCCTCGGTCATTGTGTTTAAAGAACATGAATTGATTGTCAACAGACTACAGCTAAGTACCGTCATTATGCAGAATAAGACCGTCTTATGTCAGTTATCAAAGATAATTACACAACACAGTAGCTTCGGTATCAGCCCTGTGTGTCCGCTTGGAAAAATAGTGCATCAGGTCACCACATCAACATTGTAGATGTTTATGTAAAGAAGCTGAAGATCACTGTAAATTATAGAAGAATAACAGAGCAACAAATTTTGTTAAACAAATTAATACTTCATCATTGGAGATACAACTGAGTGGAGTCAAAGTGATGCTAACTCTGCTTCATATTTACCTAGAATATGGCTAGATATATTGATTGGGCAACTCCTGGGAAGGAGAATGGTTCATCCTTCAAGACCACTTTGCCTTGGAAAAAATTTCCACGTCCATGTTTGGTGGCAACGTCTCTAACGTCAGGTTAATCCATTTAGGTGACAGACTGCTGAGCTTTTCATTCACAAGTTGCGCATCAGTATGCATACTAGTTTACAGGCACAAAGAGAAATATCAGTCTCTCCATACTGTATTTAAACATATACCGGTACTGTACTTCAAGAACATGTGTGTGTACAATAAAGTACAGTACAAAGGGTCTCAAATATTACATGGTAACAGTATAAGGTGATTACAGCAAGATACATACTGAAATTGTCTCTGCTGATGACAATTTTATTTTTTGGAAAGTATAGGATTTAGACATGTGTCAGGAAGGGCATCCGGCATAAAAACAATTGCCAAGTCTTCGTGCGACAGTTCGCTGTGGTGACCCCTGAGGAAGGGAGAAGCCAAAAGAAGATGAAGAAGAAGAAGAAAAACAGGAATTAGAGATGAATCAGAACTCACTTGTGATTCAAAAAACTGGATAATCACTTAGCTGACTTGAGTTCAGGTATTTTGTTTTACATGACAACATCATTGCAATGTGACGACAAGATAAAAACACAATAATAACAAATGGGTTCCATTTGTTTTTATTCTTAGAACATTACAGATGCTCAAAATGTTAGTGTACTAAGGTCAGTGTTTTGTCATGTACTTGAAATTTAAACTCCAGCAATTATTGTGATTATATTAAATTATTTTCATATCTGCTAATATGCATTTGACAAAGCTGACCTTACAAAAATAAAAACAGAGGTAATCATAAGGTTGCTGTTTTATTATTAAATGGGTTTTGGTGCTAAACCAGAGCTAATGCTCATGAGCTCCTTGTGTTTCCAACACTGTAAGCTCTGACACCAGAAAAATGGTGCCTGGTGCTCTGTCAGCACCAAATGGGTATGCTCATAGAGACTGACACAACCAATTGCAACCAACCCGGTATAAAATTACATAAAATGTTGTCCGAAATGAAGTTCATAACGAGTATTGCTGTAAAATATGTTAAAAAATTGGAATGTAATGTGTGTATCTGACAAGGTCATGCTTGAAAAGGTTTAAATATTCAGTAATAACTTTAAAAGTACTGTTCTTAGTTCATTGCTAAATACATTTTCTTTATTTTGAAAAAATCGTGATTGATAGAAGAGTGGATCTGAAGTTTGCGGATACCCTTGCCATTGATTGCTCACAATGAAGACAAGTGGACGGACGGTGACAGGAAATAATCACTGTGTGCATGACTGGCTAAGTCTGGGATATGATAATGAAACATGGTGGCTTTAGAAAAAGAGCGAGTGTAGCTGCCTCATCATGCACCATCATCTTCATCTGAGTTTGTCACATTGGTGAAGGCACTGAGAAGAAGTACCATAATTCTTCAGAATAAGATCATATTCACTGCTGTCCAGCATCAAACTGAGCCCGAAACATATTTTGAAGACACGTGTTTCATTTTATTTAATGCTGGTTGGTTCATGCTTAGTGAGACAGGACCCACTAAAAGTTTATGCTACTGTATATAGATTCTGATTGTGTTACTGTAAAAAGAAAAAGATTTGAAAGAGTGCAGTATATGTATATTGTCCTTATGTTGAGTTTTATTTTAAATAAGTTATGTTGTTTTTGAACAAGTTCAATCTGGTGTTTGTTTGTTTTTTCCTTAGAATTTAAAATTAATATTTAGAAGGGAATGTTTGGATTGACTAGGTGTTTGAACTACAAAACATATATAAAAAAAACATTAGTTCATAAGTTTTCAAAGGGAACTAAGGAGGTCAAGACATACAAATAAACAGCAAGAGGATGAGTGAAGAAGATAAAAGAAGTTTCAGGTGAGATTTATCAATTAAAAGCATTTCAGTGACCTTTAATACTTTAGATGAGCTATAAATGGACTAAACAATGAAAATATTGTGGCTGCCATTTTTCAAATTCTGACTTTGTTTTACTTCTACTCTGCTTAATTTACAACAAAATAGCATGAATGGAAAGTAAAATTAGCATTTAATAGCATGACTTTATCCTTCTGCAGTTTCTGTGCATGCTTTTGTAAATCATTGGTCAAGTTTATCCTCCTTAAATTGCCACCTTATCATGGTGGAGGAGTTTGTGTGCCTGAATGATCCTAGGAATTAAGCTGTAATTTGGAGCAATTGCCCATGGTAGGTTCTCCCAAGGCAGATTGGTCCTAGGTGACAAGCTTGACAAATGACTACTCAAAACTATTCTTTGGACAGAAAATAACAAGAAGCTGAGTGTCTCTTGCACAGACGTGGGTTACTGGGGCCCCACCCTGGAGACAGACCTTGGGGAGGGTCTCGTCAGCAAGTGCCTTGTGACCGGGACTTTGCTCACGAGGCCCAGTTGGGCTCAGACTGAAAGTTACATGGGTCTGGTTCTTGTGGGCTGACCACCTGTAGAAAAGGCCATATGGGTCTGGTGTATGATGCCATAGGTGGTAGCCCAAGGTGAGAGCCTTGGGGCTCTGATCCTAGCTTACCAAAGCTGGTTCTTGGGACATGGAATGGCACCTTTCTGGTAGGAAAGAGGTCTGAGCTTGTGCACTAAGTTGAGAGGTACAGATTAGATATACCGGTAGTTGGGCTCACTTCAATGCACAGCAAGGGCTCAGAGACCAATCTCCTTGAGAGGTCCTAGACCTTATTCCATACTGGAGTTGCCCATGGTGTCAAGGTATTGATAACAACCCAGATGAACAGACTAAAAAATAACAGATTCAGAGGTAAAAACAAACGATGATTTATTTACAGTGGTAATGGTCAGTCCTTATCCACAGGGGATAACTCACAGATGATCTAATGAGTATGAGGCTCACATGGGAATCCTCCCAGTAGGTCCAAAGAGTTCTCGGGGGGAGCACGGGTGAAGCGTGGAGGAGGAAAGTCTCACTGGAGGAATATTTGAAGAGGTCCTGAGTTGAAGTCTTAACTTCAAGGAAGTTCAGCACAGGAGGTCCACAGAGCAGCCAGGAGTCCAAGATGTTAGGCACAGATGGACCAGGGTCTGTAGTGTCACGAGGAGAAAAATCACAAGGGTAAGAATGGAAACTACAAGGATTAACACCAAGAGGCTGAGAGCACTTGTACCATAAAGTAGGTATGCTTCAGCACTGAAAGAAGCCAGCCAGCAGTCTTAAATAGTCCTGGAGCTGATTGGTGGAGATGGCTGACAGCTGTGACTCCTTAACTCGACCTCAGGAAATCTGTGCAAGGAAGCAAAAACAGGAAACCCCACAGTACCCCCACTCAAGAATCGCCCCTTGGCGACCTAAGGCGCTTCTCAGGATGGGACCTGAAGAAGGATGTGATGAGGCTGGGATCCAGAATGAAAGACAGAGGAATCCAAGACCTCTCCTCGGGACCATAATCCTCCCAGTCAACCAAATACTGGAAACCCCGTCCCTAACGGTGAACATCCAGGATACGCCTGACCGTGAAGGCAGAGTGATTGTCAATAAGACGGGGAGGAGGAGGGAGGTCGGCAGAAGGGCACAAAGGACTTACAGAGACCGGCTTTATCTGAGAAATGTGGAAAGTGGGATGATGTACATGGAGGCAGGTAATCTCAGACGTACAGCAGACGGGTTAATAATCCTGACAACAGGGAAAGGACCAATAAAACGAGGAGCGAGTTTTCTGGGGGTGTCCTTCAGTTTAATGTCCCTGGTAGAGAGCCAAACCCTTTGACCCACATGGTAAGCAGGAGCTACAGAACGATTGCGGTCCGCGTGTCTCTTATTCTGGTCAGCAGTCCGCAGCAGGGCTGCCTTCGTCTGATGCCAAACCCTACGGCAACTGCGGAAATGGTGCTGAAAAGAAGGGACAGAGATCTCAGACTCCTGACTAGGAAAAAGTAGGGGAGCATAGCCCAGAGAGGCTTCGAAGGGAGAAATACCAGTGGCGGAAGACATGCGAGTATTGTGAGCATACTCTACCCACACAAGATGTTTGCTCCAAGAAGATGGATTGTCATCAATGACACATCGCAGGGTGGCTTCCAACTCCTGGTTACATCGCTTCGATTGTCCATTAGACTGGGGATGATACCCAGACGTTAGACTAGAAGAGGGCCCCAGGGTGTTACAGAAGGCCTGCCAGACCTGAGAAGTGAACTGAGGCCCTCTGTCCGATACCACATCAGTAGGAATACCATGAATCCGAAAGACGTGCTGGGTCAAAAGGTGAGCAGTCTCCAAGGCAGAGGGAAGCTTGACAAGGGGTACAAAATGAGCTGTCTTGGAAAACCTGTCAAAAGCTGTTAAAATGATAGTGTTCCCTTCAGAGGGGGGCAGTCCAGTAATTAAATCCAGTGCTACATGGGACCATGGACGACTGGGAGTGGGCAAAGGCGGCAACAATTCTGCTGGAGGTTTGTTCCCACTCTTGTTGCGGGCACAGGTAGAGCAAGCAGCTACAAACTCCTTAACATCTTGGTTCAGTGTGGGCCACCAGAAGTGTCTCTTAACAAAGGAAAGCATGTGGTTAGTGCCTGGGTGACATGACAGTTTGTTTGAATGAATCCAGTCTAGTACCTTGGATCTGATAGCGGAGGGAACAAACCTTCTATCAGGAGGACCGGAACCTGGGTCGGGTTCAGATCCTTGCGCTTCCTGAATGTCTCTTTCAATGTACCAGGTAAGAGTGCCAACCACAACAGAGGGAGGTAGTATGTTGTCTTCAGTCTTGTGCTAGTCGGAAATATAAAACTGTCTAGACAGGGCATTGGGCTTGGTGTTCTTGGATCCAGGTCTGTAGGTCAAAAAGAAGTTAAACCTTGCAAAAAACAAAGACCAACGAGCCTGTCTAAGACTCAGCCTCTTGGCATTCTGGATGTAAGTAAGGTTTTTATTATCTGTCCAGATCAGAAAAGGTGTCTTGGTACCCTCCAACCAGTGCCTCCATTCTTCTAGTGCCAACTTTATAGCCAACATTTCTCGGTTTCCCACATCATAATTCTGCTCCGAAGGGCTAAGACGTCGAGAGAAGAATGCACATCGGTGAACCTTGTTATCCTCCTGAGATTGTTGAGAAAGAACTGCTCCCACACCCGTGTCCGAAGCGTCGACTTCCAAGATGAATTGTCTCTCCGGATCAGGGTGATAAAGGATGGGGACGGTAGAGAAAAGATGCTTAAGTTCTTTAAAAGCCATCTCAGCCTCAGGAGTCTAGGAGAAGGTTCTTAATGGGGAGGTGAGTTGAGTAAGAGGAGCAACAATGCGACTATAATTTTTAATGAACCTCCTGTAAAAATTTGCAAAGCCTAAGAACCGTTGCAGCTGTTTACAGTCCTTAGGAGTGGGCCATTCTTCCACAGCTCTAGTTTTCTCAGGGTCAGTGCGAAAATGTCCACCCTCAAAAATAAATCCCATGAATGACACAGAGGTGACATGAAACTCGCACTTCTCTGCCTTTACATAAAGCTGATTCTCAAGGAGTCTCTGTAGCATAGCACGTATGTGAGTCTCGTGTTGGCTTAAGTTGTGGGAGTAGATGAGTATATTGTCTAAATAAACGAAAACAAACTCATTAAGGAAGTCTCTGAGGATGTCGTTAACAAGTGCTTAGAACACTGCAGGAAAATTAGTAAGGCCAAAAGGCATCACTAAATATTCAAAGTGTCCGAGTAGAGTCCTGAAGGTGGTCTTCCACTCATCTCTCTCACGAACCCTCACCAGATGATAAGCATTACACAAATCCAATTTTGTAAATATGGTGGCTGAATGTAACTGGTCATGAATAGAATCAATGAGAGGTAATGGATACTTGTTCTTAATGGCAATCTGGTTTAAACCACGATAGTCAATGCATGGGCGCACGGTTTTATCTTTCTTAGACACAAAAAAGAAACCTGCCCCTACAGGTGAGGTGGACGGTCGAATGATACCAGACGCCAGAGACTCCCCAATATAATTTGTCATAGTCTCTCTCTCAGGCCCTGATATGTTGTATAATCTACTGGTGGGCAGAGGAGCTACAGGAAGAAGATTAATAGCACAGTCATATGGGCGAAGTGGAGGTAGGGACAAAGCCTTCTCTTTATTGAACACAGCACTTAAATCATGATATACAGGAGGTATCTTGCTTAGATCAACAGCTTGTGACTGGGGGTTATTTGCAGAGGTCTTTGGTACGGCAGAGCGAAGACAGTTCTTGAGACAGTACGAGCTCCACTTGTCTA
Organism: Garcialebias charrua; assembly: GCA_038048925.1. Classification (NCBI taxonomy): domain Eukaryota; kingdom Metazoa; phylum Chordata; class Actinopteri; order Cyprinodontiformes; family Rivulidae; genus Garcialebias; species Garcialebias charrua. The sequence continues at coordinate 108,226 of JBBPBX010000506.1, forward strand.
TCCTCTTCTCCGACCAGTTTAATAATGGATTATGCTTCTCCAACCAAGGAAAACCCAATATTAGTTGAATGGTGGATGAGTCAAAAACGAAGAATTCACCTCGCTCATGGTGATTTCCGAAGATGATGAGGTGGAGTTCCTAAACCTTCAGGTGAATCTAGGTGAAAACCTGTCCAGTGAGGCCGGCAACAGTCAGAGGGTCTCGAAGGGGATGGGTAGGAATGGATAGTTGTTCTACCAAGTCACTGATGAGGTTTTGTTCTGCTCCAGAGTCCACAAGAGCTGTAACAGGTAACTTCATGTTTTTATTCACAATAATAGAAGGCAAAGTCAATCGTGAGACAGGAGAACAAGAAGATTTACCCACCAATATCTCCTGTTTTATTGATGGGAGGATTCAATTCCCCGTAGAGGGCACTGAGCTATGTAATGGCCACTCTTACCACAATAAAGACATCTCCCAGTTCTCAAACGTCGTTGTCTCTCCTCTGGCGACAGCCTTGTGCGGCCTATCTGCATAGGCTCCGGTTCCTCTTCAGAGTTAGATTCAACTTTACTCTGAAAAGTCAGGTTCGACCGGAAACCGGAAGTGGATAGACGCTATGACTTGTAGTCCCTCTCCTTGCCCCTTTCATTGAAGCGATTATCAACTATAATCGCCAAGGCTATCAGTTCATTAAGAGTGTTGGATTCATCTCTCAGTGCGAGTTGATCCTTGAGTTGATCCTTGACTCTGTCTGATAGGGAATTTAAGAAAGTACCTCTAATAGCGATGTCGTCCCAGTGCGTCTTCGCCGCCATGATGCGGAATAGTGCATGCTCCGATACCGGCTTCCTTCCTTGACGGAGGTTCAACAGATGTTTGACGGCGTCCTCCTGTTGCAATGGGTGGTCAAAAGTCAGCGAGAAGTCCTCGAGGAAATCAGAGAAGGTTAGTAACTCAAGAGAATGTGAAGATAGGTGTGTTGTAACCTAGCTAAGAGTGTCACCCTTTAACTGACTGATCACAAAAATAATCTTAGCAGCGTCTGTGGGATACGTACGAGGGGCTCTAGAAAAAGCCAGACGACATTGAAGAATAAATCCAGCATAGTGATCAGGGTTACCACTAAAAACTCTGAAGGCCTGAAAACAGGTTTGTTTAAAGGTGTTATTAATCCAGCAGTATTATTAATAGGAGAGGGGATCAGGTTGAGTGGCCCGTGGGGCAGGAAGAAGTTGTGCGAGTTTCTGATTAGCATCAAACATCATACCTCCAAGTTCTCTGAGGTTGTATTGGTCGGTTTGTTGTTGGGAAGCTATCTGTTGTAATTTGGATTCCAATAAGTCAAGTCATGTAATTTGAGGATCCATAGCCCTCTGAGGGGGTTCTCCCCCCAGTCGCGTTCTCGGTCTGCTTGTTTGGCTGAAGCATTTCTGTCAAGGTATTGATAACAACCCAGATGAACAGACTGAAAGATAACAGATTCAGAGGTAAAAACAAACAATGATTTATTTACAGTGGTAATGGTCAGTCCTCATCCACAGGGGATAACTCACAGATGATCTAATGAGTATGAGGCTCACTTAGGAATCCTCCCAGTAGGTCCAAAGAGTTCTCGGGGGAGCACGAGTGGAGCGTGGAGGAGGAAAGTCTCACTGGAGTAATATTTGAAGAGGTCCTGAGTTGAAGTCTTAACTTCAAGGAAGTTCAGCACAGGAGGTCCACAGAGCAGCCAGGAGTCCAAGATGTTTGGCACAGATGGACCAGGGTCTGTAGTGTCACGAGGAGAAAAATCACAAGGATAAGAATGGAAACTACAAGGATTAACACCAAGAGGCTGAGAGCACTTGTACCATAAAGTAGGTTTGCTTCAGCACTGAAAGAAACCAGCCTGCAGTCTTAAATAGTCCTGGAGCTGATTGGTGGAGATGGCTGACAGCTGTGACTCCTCGACCTCAGGTAACAGGAAATCTGTGCAAGGAAGCAAAAACAGGAAACCCCACACATGGTAAAAAGAGATGGAAAAGGACAGAGATGGTTGGTATGGGTTTACTCATCCAGTGATGGCATAGTTACATTGAAAAAGTAACTTAGTTAAGTTACTGATTAGTCCTTGGGAAAAGTAACTTAGTTAAGTTACTGATTACTTGATTTGGAAAGTAATTAAGTTAGATTACTAAGTTACTTTTTTAGTTACTTTCAGCAGCCGCTGACAAGAACCCTATGTCACAATACATAAAAAATTTAAATGTTTTAATAAAATAATTACTAATAAATATTCAAAAAACAAAATACAGTAGTCTTTCTTGACTTCATTAAACATAAATACTTGTTTTTATAAAACCTAAAATAGTCTGAGTTCATTAAACACAAATACTTTTTATAAAAAATAAGGTAGTATTTCTTGATTTCTATATCATTAATGAAGGTTGAATGAATAAAGAAATACTTGCTTTATATAAAAAATAGTGTCTTTCTTGACTTCACTAAACAAATAATATTTTTACAAAAAAGACTTATAAAATGTTTATTTTGAAAATGTGTCAAGTAAACAATACGTTTGTATGAAAATAAATAAAAGCATGAGCCACTGGCCAAAAGGATGGTCCAGCACAGAAGATCAACATCATCAGGTCAGGACTCTGCAGTCTACACTCATCTCCAGGCCAGCGGTCACTCTTTCAGGGATGAAGATGTTCACATCCTTGATAGAGAGGAACGATGGTTTGAGAGAGGAGTAAAGGAGGCCATCTTTGTGAAAAGAAACCGTCCATCATTAAACAGAGGTGGAGGCCTCCAGGTTCAACTGTCCCCCTCTTACAATGCTGTTATTGCTAGTATCACTCAGCCCTCTGTGAATAGCAAACAACCATCAGGGTGCTAACTATCCATTGTTAGGCTGATGGTCCTCCTTGATCATGTGAGCAGCTGGTTTCAGCTGTCAGCAGCAAACTGGTTGATCCACTGTGAGAGGGTGCTACAGTATTTATAAGATTGAGATGAATACAGCATCTCAGACTGAGGAAGTCTTTTGGACAAAAGATAAAACGTTTCTACAATTTTTTTTTGTTCTGTTTTGTTTTTTGAATGTCCAGAGGACCAGACTTAGCATTTTTAGATTTTTCTACCTGGATTATTGAGCATGCATCAGGGTCATCATCACACGCTTCTTAGCTGCAGGTGGATGTCCCTCAAGAGGAAAAAGACAGCTGCTTCCTCTGTCTCAGACTGGAAATAACACAAACAGGTAAAAAAATAAAAATAGTTAATAAGATTATCATTTTAAATTAAAAAGGTTAATTATTAATAAAAGAACAATACCTCTTCTTGAACGGTTGAGGTGGTTGGATCTCTCGGTCATCATCAGGGCAGGGATTTATTCAGCTCCAGGACTTGTTGACATCAGTTTGTTTTTTCATAAAGTGATGAACTTTTTGGCTGGTGTTGACATGATGGACGTGATGGAAGATGTGGTAGAGACGCTCAGTTAATTTAAAGCCTGCACATCAACAACAACATTTCAGACGTAGATCCAGAGCTTTAAAAAGTCCTACAGTTTGTGTTATTGATCTGGACTGATCTGACCTACCGGAAGGCAGTTTTAATGCTGCTGCTGCTCTGTTAGCGGTGTTTACAAGCTGCTGTTCTTTGTTCACGTTCGGATCACGTCGTAAATCCGTTCAAGTTAGACGTGTTGTCTGCTGCAGATCCAGTCTCCGTGAAACAAAGTCCACACACCGTTTTGGATGTGCGCTCGTGTTTTTAACAAGAAAGTCACAACGTTCCCAAACAAACAGGAGACCGCAGCGAGATGCTAAACCTAGCTTAATGCTAACGTGTGCTACAAGACACCGGGCGGTCGCATAGACTGACGTCACTCCTGTCTTTTTTTTTAAATCGCTCCCCCGAGACGCATTGGCGAAATAAAATAAAATTACAGTTCTACAGAAAATTGACAAAAAAGTAACGCACAATAATTTGGAGTGAGTAACTTTAATCTGATTACTGGATTTTGAAATAGCAACGCGTTAGATTACACGTTACTGAAAAAAGTGGTCCAACCAGAGTAACGCGTTACAAAGTAACGTGTTAGTGACATCACTGCTCATAGCCCCCTAGCTTGGTGCCTTTGTGTTGGAGTTTTCCCCAGTAGGGTAGTTTCCTTGTACTTTCGAGTGGGTGGATGGGCTAATTGTGATCAGCAGTTCAGAGTATCCAACCTTCCTGGAGTCCTTAGCAAGGGTGTATGGAAGGTGCTCCAGTTGGGGACTCCTTTATTCTGCTGGGTTACTTCAATGCCCAAATGGATAATGACAGTGTGACCTGGTGGAGCGTGATTGGGAGGAAGGTGTTCTCTGATCTAAACTTGAAAGGTGTTCTGTTATTGGACTTCTGTGCTATTCATGGTTTGTTAAAACAAACACCATGTTTGATCATGTTTGATTCAGTGAGACTTTGGATAGAGCTTCTCCATCAACTCCGAAAAAGATTCTGGCAAGCCATCTGGAAACTGAAGTGGGCACTTTACCAACACTGTGTATAGTGGAGGTGGGGCGCTGTTGTTTTCAGGTGGTGGAAAGAATACTTCTCTGACCTTCTAACTCCCACCATGTCTTTCAAGGAAGAAGCTAAGTTAGGGGACTTGGAGGTTGGTTCATTTATAACTGGGGTTGTGGCAGTGGTGTAGTCTACATTTTTGTAGTGGGTATACTGTACTGTGCTTAGAGACAAAAACCTGTCCGGAGGACCTACCGGTACTTAATTTTTCCTTTTTCTACCTAGATTACTGAGATGAATCAGGACATTTAGAGACAAAAATGCAATGTAGTGCAATGTAATTGACAATTTATTTTGAATTTTAAGCATATTTAACATTGCAAAATGTCTGTGATGCTTACATTTTAATAAATGCACAACAAACCTGAGCCTGATGACTGGATCTTGAAGGAGGCCCACTCCTCCGATATGGAGACCCTCTTTTCAGTCAGGACACCAGTTGACGTTATGGTACTGCAAACAGCACATCCTGCAGGAAGTAAATAAAAATTGTCATAATTGTATATTTTTTAATATTTCCTGATACCAGTAATAATACTAGAATCTACTGATTCACTAGACTGTAAGCATGTGTCGACAATTACATTCATTATTACCTTTCATTATTACTTGCATACACTTTTGCATTATGACCAACTAAAACGTGAAAATGAAATGATCACACACACACACACACACACACACACAACACACACACACATATATATAATTTCTCATGTAATATACTGTACTAAACTTTTGAAAGATATGATTATCAGACTATTTTAAAATTATCAAGTCATAATATGTTAATGTTGGAAATATATCAATTAAACCTTATATACAAATTGGTTCCCATATTTTTTTATATTTACCTAATTTTTTGTTCCTCCATTCCAACCAGGGATGTCTGTTTTTAAATTCCCGAGCCTGACTTTCACTCCACAAGGCTGGCCAATTTGGATCTAAAAATGAAACAAGGAGTTTTAAAACAGAGTAAAAAGCATAGCATTTTGTTGATTATTGGAGTGACAGACTTTGTCACAAACAAATCATTTTTATATTCACATATTTATTTATATGAAATGTTACTGTAAAATTCTGGACAGTAACCGTGTTTCCATCAAGGTTTCTTGATGCGCATTTTGGAGTTTGGCATCAGAAAAGGTCGATAAAAACATGCAGTTACTTGCTGCTTGAGCTAGCTTCAGCTAACTTGTACTAGCCAACACTTACCTGGGGAAATGCAGATATCAACCTCATTATGGCTGGTTTCGGCCGTCGAACTGGTAGGTTCTTCTAATGTTGTCTCTGTAGCTTCGGGTTCAGCTGGTTTATAAAAACATTCAAAAAGTGTAGCTTGTTTCCTTTTCATTTTGAGTCTGTCGTCGTTAGCGAAAATGCTCTACCACACCGTCTGTTGCCCGCCTGCATCCCGAGCAGCCAATCATAAAGGAGCTTCTTAAGAAACCAATCACAGAGCAGAGAACTATGGTAGTGAGCTCAGCTCAGCCAATGGCTGTGAGCCTCACGTACAACAGAGGAACACGAAACTATGGCAACCGCGAGAGGCGCGGCGCAGTGAAGAGTCCTTATGAGCAGCGAACATAATCTATCTTTATGCAACGCGTGTTTGTTGTCACGTTACGTATCATTGGGCACATTTAAGTGGTTATACGGAAATCCCCAAGCTTTTCTAGTGGGTATACGGCGTATACCTGCGTATCACGTAGACTACACCACTGGGTTGTGGTCACCGAGGTGGCTAAAAAGCGACATGACAGCAGGGCTCTGGGGTAGATGAGATCTGCACCGAATTTCTCAATGTTCTAGATTAAAGCCCGATTGATATAGAAATATTGTCTATTGCCAATACCAATATTGGGATGGGAAGGCTAATGCTGATAACCAATTTATTGGCTGAATTGTTTTAGCTTTGTTTACCCTCAAGGATCTAAGTAAACAGCTACTTTTAAACCTGTTTTAACCCTTGAACTCTTGAAATAGTCCTAACAGTTCTCAACATGTGTTCACATTTTCTATCCTCCACTATTCACCATAAAGTTATCAAGTGTGTTACAAAAATGTACATTTAAACAAAGAAACACCCTTTCATGTTCATTGTTTAAACAGTCAGTCACATACAGTGAAGGCCTGATTAGTATTGCTCACAGTGGCATTATTTATTTACTTATTTATTTTTTCTGAGGATTCCAGACAAACAGTGCATTTCATTGAGGACAACAAAGATAATGTTACTAACACTGATATGTTTTACCTCTACGTTAGATTTATTGTTCTGGCTAAAGTCTTAACCAGATTAGGTTATCTAAACGTTAGCTTGCTAACTTGAGTGGCACATAGCTATTGACGAGTGGGTTGGAGGATTGACGAAAACTTATTACTGTATTGTTGATTTTGTTTAGTTTACTGATTAGTTACAATAAACTTACCATGCTATGTTCAGCAAAATACTCTACACAATATTTAGTTGCTCGCTGCTTCGGCTGTGTTGAAAGTGAAAGTGCATTGCCATGACTCGAAAGTAGACTGCATTCACCCTCTATTGGATACATTGTACAATTATGCTTTTTGCAAGTATGGACACAACTTCTTCCAAGCATTTTAGGGGTGACATTTAGAAGTGTTGATATCAACACATAATGGGCTAATTATCACAATACAATATGTTTCCAAACGCCTATATCAGCCTAAAATATTGCCCCTAATGACATGTTGGCCAGTCTCTAGTTTGGACATCTTTTAGGGATGCCCTATGGATGCCTACCTAGAGAGGTTTTACGGGCAATGTCCAACTGGTATTAACCCAGATGAAGACCCAGGATAAGCTAGAAAAATTACGTATTTCAATTGTCATAGGAATGTTTTAGAGTCCTTCTAGAAGAGCTGGCTGTGGGAAACATATGTCTGGACCTTACTGCTTAAAATACTGCCCTCGCAACCCAACTGCAGAACAAGTGGAAAATAATGAATGGATGGATAGTTCAAGCGATTCAGAGAAACAAAACACAACAGAGGATCAATGATGATCATAATCAATGTCATTATGATCAATGATGATCATAATGACAGTATTATGTTCATTAAATGTTTAATGTTTTAGTTTTAGAGTTGGTGTAAATTTTCATACTCTTATTCCACTATGCAAAAAAACTCAGGACAGTGTTAGTTTTACTATGTTATGCTTATGTCAATTATTATATGTTTCAGTGTTTCAATGTTTAGATGTTTACTGTTGCACCGAGGGACTGAGAGAAACGCAATTTCGGTCCTGTGTATGTCCTGTACAGTACATATTGCAGATCTGACAATAAAGTTGACTTTGACTTTGACTTTGATTTATTAGAAAATATGTTTAATGTGATGTACTGTAATGATATTGCTCTTAGTTGGCTATTTTGTTGTGTAAAACTAGAGTCCTTGTTTTAAAAAAAAAGTGCTAGTGTAGTACTGGGTCCTCTATAGTTGAAATTTTTAATGTGCTATAAAGTTACATGCTTGAACCAACACTGTTTGATTGAATTAGACAAAATTATTAGACAGCATGAGGCAAGTTTCTGTCATTATGCTGACGACTCATCAATATTTATCCATGAAAAGTGAATAATCCAATCAGTACAGTTTTATGATATTCAATCAGTTTTGTTAAGAAACAAAAATCTGGAGGAATCCAAATTTTCTTCTTTTAAATTCAGACAAGACTGAGACTGTTGTTGTTGGACCTAAATAACTTATGAGCAAACTGTCTCACTTAACCTGGATGGCATTAGCTTGTTTTCCAGTACCAATGCAAATAATTGTTCTGTTATTTTGACAAGATTTTATCTTTTAATCTTTGTATAAATAATTTTTTTGAAATTCTGCACATTTTTATGCTTAGTAAAGGTCACTTGTGACATGAATAGCATTTTGATAGTTTTCTAAGTGTTAATTTGAAGTATATGACTCAGACAGGTCCATGAATATTTGATGCATAATTATTGAACAGTACTTAGAGAATTCCTGTACAAATGTAAAACAATGGACACAATCAGACTGTAGAAAACCAATAGACCTATAGTTTATCTTGTAAAATGGAGTTGTCATAAAGCACCGGTGTACTTATTGTACATCTCTCTGTTCATAATGTGCATATTTTCTGAGAGTTACTGTGACTCTGGTAAAATATATATTAAAATCATACAAAGTATAATTACCACCATCAAGATGCTCCATGAGATAAAAATACATGGAACAAAGATCTTCCTTTATTAGCTGTCAACATTCCCATGAACAAATGCGCAAATAAATGGCTAGTATCACACAGGGAGCAAATGTGCTCCCTATGAAACTGCACAAATGGGCTGTGTGTGTGTGTGTGTGTTTGAGAAAAGAGAGGAACAAAAGCAGAATGGTGTGGTGGGAGTAGGGAGGGGGCTCGTGTGTGAAAAATCATCACCAGTTCAAATGCAGATATTGTGGCGGCCTCACACTCTTGTCAGTGTCACCCACCATTCGTCACTGTCTGCAGGCCTGCCTCTCATTAAGTGGCTCCGCTCGGGCGACAACTTAATTTTCTTAAGAGGAGAAGACACCTGATTCAATTGTACGCCTATTGCAGATTTGTTTTCCCTGTCTAGGCCTTGCTAGGAGTACATGACTCTGAACAGAAATACATTCCAACTACATTAAATGTTATGAACAGGACTCCCAGACATATGATTCATGTCTTCCTCCCATGTGTTCAATCCTCACATTGCCCTTTGTGTAACTCTGATCAGCTGGGCTGGAAGGCGACTGCTTTAGCTGCTGTCAGTGTTAAACCTTTACAAAAGTATTTTTAAGCTCTTTTTATTGGTCACACACAATATTGTGGTTTTAATGCTAAGTTAAAAAAATTTTTATTTTTAAAAAATTGACTGAATGCAGAGAACACATAGAAATGCCACCAAGCCTCTTTTGTAAAAAAGACCATTATAATTCTATTCTGACTGTGATAGCCTAAACTAATGCTACTAAAGCACTGAACAACAACAACAAAAAAAGTTAAATCGTGTGTGTTTATTTTTTTCTGTTATTAGCTAAACGTACTGTATCATGAACTAAACAACAGAGCCTAACAAAACTCAATAGGATATAAGATGCACACCGAGCACAAATTAAGTTTTAGATCAGCCTAATTCAAGATGGTCAAAACAGCTGGGCAAACATAAAAATGACTATCTTTTTTTTTAAATGACAGCTGAAATTGGTGTGGTAGTAGCTGAGTTATGCTGGTGAAGATTCTCAGTCGTCCAGGACATGATAAATCAAAAAGGTGTTCAATACAAGATCAACTGGACTTTATTTGTAACAGAAAACGTTTCGACTCCCATCCAGGAGGCTTTCTCAATTCCATGAACAATAGTAGCTGAGTTATCTTATACATATATTCTAAGGGCTAAGTGATTACAGAAGATTATTATTTTAAATGTTGCTGTGCATGGTGGGAAGTTCTATTGAACAATTTAGTTTTATACTAATTATACCAATTTTTATTTAGTTTTATACTAGTTGAGTTCTGATACCTAATAAAATTAAAATGTGTTTTCCAATACATTTGTGAAAAAATAGTCATGTTTTTTTTTTGGGCCTGGTTATTTATAACTTAATACAGAAAACCCAAAGCTCTTTAAATTTTTACAAAATCTTTTGAACCATTTCAACATGACTGCTCCTCAGTCCTCTGTCTTTTAACATCAGACAGTTTAAGGTGTTTTTTTTTCTCTCCTCTGTGTCAGTGTGAGTAAGACCTCCACTATCTATTTGACTGCTGGTCTCTGTAGCTTACCCCCCACCTGCACCTGTCAGTCAATCGGTGGCCGATTGAGACCTGTGAGAAACAGCTTTTCCACTTGTACAGACCTGAACATATAGATGTTGTAATTTTGCTGTCACGGCTTTCATCTTCTAATATCTGCTCTGTGAGTACGTTTTAAACCAGATGCTCACCAAGTGCCACACAAAAGCCTCATTGTTAAGTTTTTGTTTTTTTCTGTTTCTTTCTTTCTTTGTTGCTTGGTTTTAATGCACATCCTGTCATTTAGACAAACAACTCAGTTATTGATTGTCCAATAATCCCAACAGAATTCAACATATGTTTATCATTAGAGATATTTAAAGGCCACTGACATGATTTTTTTACTATTCGTCAAATTGCTCAAAATATATATATTTTATCATTTAAATATGTTTGTTTTTGCAAACAAAATGATAAATCACTTTAATTTGCTTTAAAAGTGATTTTGAACTTCAAGCCGTGTTTAATCATGGGAAATCCGATTACACGCACCATCTGTGACGTAGTATGAGGCAGAGCTCTGGGCTTGTCACAGTGCGCGGGTGTGAGCAGCTCGACATGAAGGTAAGTCTGATACAGCATCAGACCTAAATTAGATCCTGTTGTTTCTTGTTCCATCACCCAAACTATTTTCTGCTTCCCAAAATGAAGACAAATAACTCAAATCTTCACATAGATTGCTAAATTTGTTGGGTTTTAAATTGTCTGCTATTAAAGAGACCAGATTCCTCTGCCTCTCACTACGTCACAGATGGTGCGTTTGCGTGTAATCGGATTTCCCATGATTAAACAAGGCTTGAAGTTCAAAATCACTTTTAAGGCAAAATTAAAGTGATTTATCATTTTGTTTGCAAAAACGGACATATTAAATGATAAAATATATATATTTTGAGCAATTTTATGAATAGTAAAAAAATGTCAGTGGACCTTTAATGCTCTGGAGTCCAAGTAAAACCAGAGCACACAAAAAAAATACTGTTAATCTGCTGTTGTCTTTGACACCTCTAAGGTTCAAAGCTGCTGAGTATAGGTCTGTTTCCAACAGCCAATAAAACAAAGACTAACTTCATTTACCTGGAATTTACACCACATGCGTTCCGGCTCCGCTCCGCCCCGCTCCGCAGGTCGCAGCTGAGCGTCTCAAAGTCCAGTTTACACTACCTCCGCTCAGCTCCGGTCCGCCTGGATGCGCCGCTCCGAGACGCATGCGCGGGAATTGCGAGATCACGCGATAAATCAAGTGATAAATAAGGAAGTCAGAACAAAACAATTCATTCGGTGGAAGAAGGAGAACAACAGTAGAGACTGCCTCGCTGTTTGATTGTTGATCTTCTCTCGTAAATGAGCGACAGGACATGGTTTGAGCGACAGGAAGTGATTTATTACATTTCAGAATAAAATACTTTATTTTTTTATTTCTTGTATTGCGTTTGTAGGCGTAGTCATAAATGATAGTTTGACAGCATTTTTGTACAAATAAATCCGTATAGAGCTAGGATTAGTCCGCCCGTGGTGATTTTATTTTGTAAATACGGATGTTGTGCTCGTTCCTTTTCCTGTTGGTGCGACGTAATCTTTAAAAGTTGACTCCGGCACAGCTCCGGCGTCCGGCAGAAATAGGATCGGATCCTATTTTGATGGACTGCCGTCCGCTCGCCGCCGCTCGCCGCCGCCGTGCGGAGCCAGTGTAAACGCTCTCATTGATTATAATGGGTGCGTATTTGCTGCGGAGGTCGGACCGGAGCCGGAACGCATGTACCGGTAGTGTAATTGGGGGTTACTCTCTCCCTCTCACTGCTCCTCTTGTGGAAAGCTTTTTCTCGCATCCTATTGAGTGTTCAGGTGTGTGACCTTTGTTGTTGCTGGAAAACTGGCAACTTAAAGGCAGCAGATATGCTGGTGACTCTTTAGGCTGTTAAATTTAAGTTCAATTCAGTTTATTTATATAGCACCAAGCCACAGCAGAAGTCATCTCAGAGCACTAAACATAAACATTTATATATAAAATAATAATTTAGCACTATTTATCTGAGGATCAGACTGCTTTGAATTTAACTCCATTACAGAACTCTCCTCTTGAGCAAGCATGAAGGCAACAGTGGAAAGGAAAAACTCCCTCATGAGGAAGAAACCTTTAGCAGAACCAGGCTCAGGACAAGCGGCCATCTGCTTCGACCGACTGGGTTTGGTAGGAACAGATACACAATGGCAGGTCAAGAATCACATGTTAAGATAGAAATGGTATCAGATGAAAACTATTCAATTTTAAGAATCTTTTAAGAAATGAGGTCAATTTGTCCTCTAGTAGTCTAATCATAACAAGCCAACCCTAACTATAGGATTTATCAAAAAGTAAATTCTTAATCACAGTCTTAAAACTGGACAATGTGTCAGCCCTACGAACAAAAACTGGAAGTTGGTTCCACAAGAGAGGAGCCTGATAACTGAAAGATCTTCCTCCCATTCTGCTCTTGGAAACTCTAGGGACCACAAGATAGCCTACAGTCTGAGAACTAAGTGCTCTTGTTATGAAAATACCGCAAAAAAAAAAAAGTGAGAGACAAATTGAATGAGTCTGCTGGCCTCCTTAGATAGAGAACTTTACTAACTGGCTTTTCTATGTGTGTGAATGTTCCTGTAAAGTGCCCTGAGACAACTTTGTTGTGATATGGTGCTATAAATAAACTGAATTGAATTGAATTGAAAATATGGAACAATTAGATCTCAAACATAAGATTGAGCTAGGTTGTTGAGAGCTTTGTACAAAATAGGTTAGAAGTAAGATTTTGAATTCAATTCTGAACTTGACAGGGAGCCATTGGAAGAAGTTAAAGAGATTCATTCATTCATTCATTCATTCATTCAACCTTTTATTTAGACAGATAAATCACATTGAGCCTCAAAAACTCATTTACAAGTGTGATCTGTTTAGACAGACAAAAAGTAGTGAAAGTGCACACGTAGGACAACAAGGGCGGTGAGAGTGTCCAAGGATGTTCCCGGAGGCACTGTAGGAGTTCAGATTGGGATGGAATAATCATTAGTTCCCTTCGGTGAGATCCGTAAACATTCTTGAGGGTTGTTGGGGAATGGCCAAGGATAACACCACTGAGAGTTTAAAGAGTCCTGAAATGATGACACGTTTATTCAGCTGGTTCCAGCTGGATGATCCATGGACTTCCTCGGTAGGAGGGAGTGGGGCAGAGCGTCAGATTACAGGGCCTCTAGGCGAATTGAGATAAGATGGTCTGCAAGGACAGCCAAGGGAGCCAAATTCAAATAAACATTTGTTTTGAAGTCAGGCAGAACTTTACTGAATTTTATCTGCCTTGAGTCTTTCCAGGTCGCACATAGGTTCCGAAAGGTCCAAATTAAGTGGGCACACCACTAACCCGTGCCTGAAAATATTTCCGAGATTTGATCCATCCTGCCAGCGAATCCTAGGGGCCGCATATGGCTTGCGATTCTCACAAATCACATCCAGTTTGTGATCCAGTCCACTAAGCAATAGAGTCTCTGTGCTCGAGACATAGAGCAAATCTTCACGAAGGCGGCAGCCTGACCTAGCCAGATTAGCTGCAGCCGTCTTCTTTGTATGCTGATAAACCAGGAACCAGACAATTCCAAAAACAAGAAGCCTGTGTTATCATAACGAGGTGAGCCGCCTGGCCTTGTGGTGCGGACACAACAATCTCACTCTCAACGTGGAGAAGACAAAGGAGATTGTTGTGGACTTCAGGAAGAGGGATGCCCAACATCCTCCTCTGACCATCAACAGCACCGCAGTGGAGAGAGTGGACAGCACCAAGTTCCTGGGAGTGCACGTCTCAAAGGACCTGTCCTGGAGCAGGAACACTGCAGCACTGGCAAAGAAGGCTCACCAGCGTCTCTACTTTCTCCGCAAGCTGAAAAGGGCTGGAGCTTCAACCCCCATCATGAGCACCTTCTACAGAGGTGCCATAGAAAGTGTCCTGACCAGCTGCATCACTGTGTGGTTTGGTGCATGTACTGCATCCTGCCGCAAGAGCCTCCAGCGCATTGTGAGAGCAGCTGAGAAGATCGTGGGCACCTCCTTGCCCTCACTGCAGGACTTACACAGCAAACGCCTCACTCGGAAAGCCCACCGCATGGCAGGTGATCCCACACACCCACTACACAGCTGCTTCAGACTGCTGCCATCAGGAAGGAGACTGAGGAGTCTCCAGGCTCGAACCAGCAGACTGAGAGACAGCTCTGTTCATCAGGCAGTCAGAATGCTAAACACTCTGCCTGCTCTGCCTCCCCTCCCATTTGAACTGCCTTAACACTAAAACTTTCTCACATACTATCACTCAACACAAAGTTTTTAACACTAGACTCTGTGTCACCAAACGGGTTTTCACTAAACTCTCGGTCATGTGCTCATACAGTTTGCACTACTTCTCATACTTGCACTAATGTCTGTATTACATCACTGCCTATAATCATAATACTGTTTACATTCTCTGTTTACATTTATTAATACTGTTTACTTTTATTACTACTGCTTACATGTAATTACTACTGTTTACATTTATTTACACTACTCTAATATCTACACCACTGCTGGTACATATACAGTGTGCTCTGAACGGTCTTATTTAGGGATGCCCAATGTGCCTTACTGCATATGCCACTTTTTGCCTCTACAACAACATCAACTACTACCTCATACATATACTGTGTACATTGACTCATACGCTGCTTTGCCACTTTGCAAATGTCAATGCTAGAAACCTTTAGTTTATTTTAGTTATACTTTTTATACTCTTTTTTTATACCACTATGCAAAAAAAAAAAAAAAAAAAAAACAACTCAGGACAGTGTTAGTTTTACTATTTTTATGCTTATGTCTATTATTATATGTTTCAGTGTTTCAATGTTTAGATGTTTACTGTTGCACCGAGGGACTGAGAGAAACGCAATTTCGGTCCTGTGTATGTCCTGCACTGTACATATTGCAGATCTGACAATAAAGTTGACTTTGACTTTGACTTTGACTTTGAAATCCAATTATATAAACATTTTGTCATCCTCAATCATCAGCGGAGATAAACAAATCACATTCCACTTCCTCCAGAGACATATCCAGCAGCATATGTGTCCTCTGGTCAGTCCAGCTCGCCTGAAGCTTGTCTCACAAATGTTGTCCATTGCGTTGAGAGACCAACTGACCACATCAAAAAAAATTACGGTTCGGAAGATATGTAGAGAGAAGCTCAGAAACAGTTTCTCAGACAGGACAGAGCAGCAAAGCAAAGCAAAGTGGAGGAGGAAGAGGAGGGAAAAGGGTTCGTCCTCAACAAGAGCAAGTGGTGAAGTGAGATGTTAAAAGAAAAACATGCAGATCTGTTGATATGTATTCAAATGGATTTGTTAATTAATTCTGGAAAAAATATATTGTTTAGTGGTGTAGATTGATTTTAAATTAGGTCTGTAACAAAAACTCAGTAAAGTCTTTAAAGGGGACCACACATGCAAAATTCACTTTTTAATGTTTTTTTACTAAACTTTGGGTATTTACTTCATAAAAAAACAGTCCTTGTGCCAAAAAAATGCACCCAGTGGTTTATTTACTCTAAGTAGATTTATTTATTTTTGATAAATACACCAGGATTCACACTTCCTGCATTTATTGACGTCACAAGCCGCCAGCCAATCAGATCAAACCTGAGTCCAGCCCCTCACCTAGCAACCCCTGGTTAGGCTCAACCCACTTCTGTATTAAACACATGACTGTTGTTTTTCATGATTTCATCTCATCTTTTGTTTATATGTTCTTAATTTCATGTGTACAGCACTTTGTTGCAGCTGTGTTTTTTTAAATGGCTTTATAAATAAAGTATAATTGTTATTTTTATGTTTTAGTTCAATTTTTAGTGTATTTGCGATCGCTGCCAACGCGCAGCCGGCAAAAATTAAACGAGCGGACCACAGGCGGAAGGACCGGGTTCGACGGGACCCTCTTCCGGCGCGATGGAGCGGAGCTTCAACTGTACAGCCTTGCAGCAGCCTCGCAGCAGGCTCGCAGCAAGAGGACCTTCTCCTTACAGATTAATTTACGGGAGACACTTGGTGAACTTTGTGTTGTCTTCACTGGAACAGCGATAACTCCCAAAATCTCCGCGTGCTTCACGAGCGGAGCTGGCGAAAACCGGAAGAGGAACAAGCTAACATTAGCTTCGGATTCGGGTGGTCTAATGCTAAAAGGAGCAGCAAACTGCGGCGCGCTCAGACGGGTTTCGGTAAGTTATCTTAAGCTAACACTAACAGTAAGT
Source organism: Garcialebias charrua (assembly GCA_038048925.1). Taxonomy (NCBI): domain Eukaryota; kingdom Metazoa; phylum Chordata; class Actinopteri; order Cyprinodontiformes; family Rivulidae; genus Garcialebias; species Garcialebias charrua. The sequence goes on from JBBPBX010000506.1 coordinate 124,880, forward strand.
CAAATGAGTAATAAAAAAAGAGCTAATTTTAAAACAACAACACATTACAGATACTGGCTGTTACAGAGGGCGTGAACAGATCGTTGAAGGGCGTGGACTTCAAGAAACCGGTCGTTCAAAACGAAAGTTAAAAATGGCAGAATTAAAAAGGGTATAATTGATTATCTAATAATTATTTTGTGCATTAAATTGAAGGAATAGGGTCTGGATATCCCACAGAAATACCATAAAAATTTAAAAAATACATCTGAGGTCCCCTTTAATGAAAAAACAAATAAAAGGGACATCAAGTACATGTCCACCATGAAACTAAACATATCAAAGAAATAGTTCAAATATATCTATTAAGTAGGAAGTTTGTGGAAAGGATCAAGCAAATAACATTTTGCCCATTGTACATCTCCCATTGCAAGGGTTCATTTTGGAGAAATAGAGTTTATATCCAATGGATTAATGAGCTAATGACTATTCTTAACATACAAAAATATTCCTGCAGGAAGTGTCCAGCTGGCAGTGCTATAGCTAGCTAATGCTGATGTTATTTGTGTATACAAACAACCATAGAATAGCATATACAGTATGAAGCTACCGGTAAGTAATTTAAAATAAATTATTAAAGGTTTGAAAATAGTGTTTGCATAAATTGCTTGATTTCTTTGTAAGAATGTTTTATGAAGGCAACAATGCACTTTAGGCTTGGACCCTCTGACTACTTTTCAGATCAGCTCACCAGTTTGGTCAGAATTAAAATCTTCTATATGTTTCCAAACAAAAGTTGTTCAAAAAGCTACTAAAGAAATAAGCTTCTCATAACATTTTTTTTAAACAACTCCACTTTAAATTAACTAAAGAGGTTAACTATCACAATAAGAATTTAAGAAATATCAAGGTTCATGCTCAATCATCCAGATAAGTACTTTCAGTAGGATCAACCCTCCCAAAGCAACCGCCCCAGACAACATCCCCGGGAAAGTGCTGAAAGAATGTGCCGATCAGCTCTGCAAGGTGCTGGCCTACATCTTGAGCACCTCACTTACCCTGGGGACAGTTCCCATCTGCCTGAAGACTGTCACCATCATCCCAATCCCAAATAGCTCTAAAGTGACTGGTCTGAGAATAACTATCAGTCAGTGGCCCTCACCCTGATAGTCGCTAAATGCTTCAAAAAACTGGTCATGCCCCACATCAAAACAATCCTCAACATCAACAAGGACCCTCATCAGTATGCATACCGCAAGAACTGATCAACAGAAGATGCCATCTCCTCTGTGGTCCTCACTGCTCTCACCCACCTGGAGCAGAAAGACTCTTATATCCGTCTGCTCTTTGTGGACTTCACATCTGCCTTCAACACCATGATGATCCCCCAAACTCTGATGGACAAACTATTCACACTAGGACTAAGCCCCTCCATTTGTAACTGGGTCCTAGACTTCTTAACAAACAGACCACAGTCAGTGAGGATCCATAACTTCTCCTCCTCCTCCATAACCCTCAGCACTGGCTCTCATCAAGGATGTGTGTTAAGCCCTCTCCTGTTCACTCTGCTCACACATGATTGTGCAGCTACCCATCCAGGCTGTCATATTGTTAAGTTTGCAGATGATACAGCGGTGGTGGGATGCATCATAAACAATGATGAGTCCAGCTACAGGCAGGAGGTGGAACACCTGGAGGACTGGTGCAAATAAAACAACCTTCTCATCAATGTGAAGAAGACAAAGAAGATGATTGTGTACTTCAGAAGGAACAAACACACATACACCCCCCTGAACATAAGAGGATCTAGTTCCATCACATGTACCACATGTGGTACGAATGACAATAAAGAAAAAGCCCCTCCTTGGGCTGCCACCTTACCGTGGTGGAGGGGTTTGAGTGTCCCAATGATCCTAGGAGCTATGCTGTCAGGGGCTTCATGCCCCTAGTAGGGTCACCCAAGGCAGACAGGTCCTAGGTGAGGGACCAGACAAAGTGCAGCCCAAAAACCCCTATGATGAGTGAAATAAATGGACTAAGTTTTCCCTCGCCCGGACGCGGGTCACCGGGGCCCCACTCTGGAGCCAGGCCCGGAGGTGGGGCACGCTGGCGAGCGCCTGGTGGCCGGGCTTTTACCCATGGAGCCCGGCCGGGCACAGCCCGAAGAGGAGACGTGGGTCCCCCTTCCCATGGGCTCACCACCTGTGGGAGGGGCCAAAGGGGTCGGGTGCAATGTGAGATGGGTGGTGGCCGAGGGCGGGGACCCTGGCGGTCTGATCCTCGGCTACAGAAGCTGGCCATTGGGACATGGAATGTCACCTCTCTGGTGGGGAAGGAGCCTGAGCTAGTGTGTGAGGTTGAGAGGTTCCGACTAGAAATAGTCGGACTCACCTCAACGCATGGCTCTGGCTCTGGAACCAGTTTCCTTGAGAGGGGTTGGACACTCTTCCACTCTGGAGTTGCCCCTGGTGAGAGGCGCCGAGCAGGAGTGGGCATACTGGTTGCCCCCCATCTTGGTGCCTGTACGTTGGGGTTCACCCCGGTGAACGAGAGGGTAGCCTCCCTTCGCCTACGTGTGGGGGGACGGGCTCTGACTGTTGTTTGTGCCTATGCACCAAACGGCAGCTCAGACTACCCACCCTTTTTGGAGTCCTTGGAGGGGGTATTGGAGAGTGCGCCTCCTGGGGACTCCCTTGTTCTACTGGGGGACTTCAACGCTCACGTGGGCAATGACAGTGAGACCTGGAGGGGTGTGGTTGGGAGGAACGGCCCCCCTGATCTGAACCAGAGTGGTGTTCTGTTATTGGACTTCTGTGCTCGTCATGGATTGTCCATAACGAACACCATGTTTAAGCATAAGGGTGTCCATATGTGCTCTTGGCACCAGGACACCCTAGGTCGCAGTTCGATGATCGACTTTGTTGTCGTCTCATCTGATCTGCGGCCGCATGTCTTGGACACTCGGGTGAAGAGAGGGGCGGAGCTGTCAACTGACCACTACCTGGTGGTGAGTTGGCTCCGATGGTGGGGGAGGATGCCGGTCAGACCTGGCAGACCCAAACGTATTGTGAGGGTCTGCTGGGAACGTCTGGCAGAGTCTCCCGTAAGACGGAGCTTTAACTCCCACCTCCGGGAGAGCTTTGAACACGTTCCGAGGGAGGCGGGGGACATGGAGTCCGAGTGGGCCGTGTTCCGCGCCTCTATTGTCGAGGCAGCTTATCGGAGCTGTGGCCGCAAGGTTGTTGGTGCCTGTCGTGGTGGCAACCCTCGAACCCGGTGGTGGACACCGGCAGTGAGGGATGCTGTCAGGCTGAAGAAGGAGTCCTATTGGGCCTTTTTGGCTTGTGGGACCCCGGAAGCAGCTGATAGGTACCGGCAGTCCAAGCGGCATGCGGCTCGGGTGGTTGCTGAGGCAAAAACTCGGGCGTGGGAGGAGTTCGGAGAGGCCATGGAGAATGACTTCCGTACGGCTTCGAGGCGATTCTGGTCCACCATCCGGCGTCTCAGGGGGGGAAAGAGGTACGCGACCAACACCATTTATGGTGGGGAGTGGCGTGCTGCTGACCTCAACTCGGGATGTTGTG
>JBBPBX010000507.1:0-20450 GCA_038048925.1 Garcialebias charrua
GTGAGCTGTGAATCCAGACTGGAACTTCTCATACAGAGAGTGTTGTTGTAGGTGATCCTGCAGCTGAGCAGCAACAGCTTTTTCCAGCACTTTAGACAGAAAAGGGAGGTGTGAAATTGGGCGGTAATTAGAAAAAATGTTGGGATCCAAATTAGATTTTTTCAGAAGAGGCCTAATGATGGCGGTTTTTAGAGGCAGTGGAACATGACCAGATTGTAGAGACTGATTTATTATTTGAGTGATAAGTGGGCCTATTGCAGAATGATTGGTTTTTATGAGAGACGAGGGGAAAGGATCCAGGGCGCAGGATGAAGGCTTCATTTTCTTGATGATGGCCTCCACCTCACTCTGAACAACTTCGTCAAAGCTGTTTAGGGTCCCAGAATGCAGACGGGTGGGTGGCACACTGAGAACGGGGAGGTTGTGGAGCTGAGATCTGATAGTGTCAACTTTGGTTTTAAAAGATGAAAGAAACAGGTCGCATTTTTGAGCAGAGTCCTCAAGAGTTTGCTTAATGGGATTAAGCAGACGAGTGATTGTGGAGAAGAGCTGTTTAGAGTTTCCAGGGCAGGTGTTGATGATGTTAGAATAATATTTGGAGCGTGCTTCTTTAAGAGAATAGGCGTACGCTTTCTGATGTTCTTTATATGCCTGCTTATGCACAGAGAGACCAGATGATTTTACACGTCTCTCAATAGCACGGCCAGTTGCCTTCATCTTGCGCAGCTCATCAGTGTACCAAGGGGCTGAACGCGAGAAAGACACCAGTCTTGTCTTCAAGGGGGCGTGTAGGTCCAGGAGCTCCCGAAGAGATTGGTTGTAGTAATCCACAGAGTCATCTGCAGAAGGATGATTGACAGCGGTCAGGGTGTGAAGATCAGCAGACAGAACATCAAGGGAAATGTTTTTAAGGTCACGGAACTGGATGGGTCGTTTTGGGTTTGAAGCAGGCGAAGATGAAGGCACTTCCAGGGAGATGACCCTGTGGTCTGAGACACCCAGGTCATATACAGATAAGTTATTGATGAGTACAGTGTCTGTAATCACCAAATCCAGAGTATGCCCCCTGCTGTGCGTAGGGGCGTCAACATGTTGAGTGAGATTAAGAGAGTCCAGAAGAGACTTAAAATCTGTTGCCAGAGGTGAAGAAGAATTGTCCACGTGGATATTTAAGTCGCCAAGAAAAATAGTCTTCACAGGGGAGGTGCAGAAAAAAGTGAGGAGGTCATGCATCTCTGAGTTAAATGAAACATGCGGTTTGGGAGGTCTATAAATTAATATAACATTCATCAGGAGTGGGGCTTTGAAGCTGAAAGCCAGACATTCAAAAGAAGAAAAATCCTAAGAAGAGAGATGAGACAACTTTAAAGGTATTGTGACATGATGTTGTAAATTTGCATATTTGTCAGAACATATATATCTTATATCATTGAGCTCTGTTCGTTTTTGCAAAATAAATTGTAAATATATTAAAATTTTATTCCAAGTTATGGTAGTTTTTTTCTCTGGGATACGCCCCTAAAAATCTGCGCATTTCCGCAAAAACGTCATCAGTGACGTGACAACGGGAAGGCACGCTCCAACGTGCATTTAAATAATAATGGCGGAGCATGTCCGATCGCGTCTGAGATATATAATTTTAAGACAGTAAATCATCCAAAACTCTTATTAATAAACCTTCCCTGAATAAAAAGAAATTACAGATGTTACCTGATCGTGCAGACATAATTTAAAAATACATACATAGCTACGTGTTTGCTCCGGGCTCTCGGCTAATGTTTCTTAGCAGCTATCTTGGCTAACAGAGTCCCTGACACCGGTCACGTCTGAGATATATAATTTTAAGACAGTAAATCATCCAAAACTCTCATTAATATCCCTCCCCGAATAAAAAGAAACTACAGATGTTACCTGATCGCGCTGACATAATTTAAAAATACATAAATAGCAACGTGGCCTGTATCTCGGCTAGTGTGTTAGCTATCTCGGCTTATTACCGGTCGCGTCAGCGATATATCATTTTAAGACAGTAAATCATCCAAAACTCTCATTAATAGACTCTCCCCGAATAAAAAGAAACTACAGATGTTACCTGATCGCGCTGACATAATTTAAAAACACATAAATAGCAATGTGGCCTGTATCTCGGCTAGTATGTTAGCTATCTCGGCTTATTACCGGTCGCGTCAGCGATATATCATTTTGAGACAGTAAATCATCCAAAATTCTCATTAATAGACTCTCCCCGAATAAAAAGAAACTACAGATGTTACCTGATCGCTCTGACATAATTTAAAAATACATAAATAGCAACGTGGCCTGTATCTCGGCTAGTGTGTTAGCTATCTCTGCTTATTACCGGTCGCGTCAGCGATATATCATTTTAAGACAGTAAATCATCCATAACTCTCATTAATAGACTCTCCCCGAATAAAAAGAAACTACAGATGTTACCTGATCGCGCTGACATAATTTAAAAATACATAAATAGCAACGTGGCCTGTATCTTGGCTAGTGTGTTAGCTATCTCGGCTTATTACCGGTCGCGTCAGCGATATATCATTTTAAGACAGTAAATCATCCAAAACTCTCATTAATATCCCTCCCCGAATAAAAAGAAACTACAGATGTTACCTGATCGCGCTGACATAATTTAAAAATACATTATTAGAAAAGTGTGTGTGCTACTGATTCGGCTAGCTTGTTAGCAGCGAACATAAATAATCTGCCGTGATAATTGGCTTTATACACTCACAGTGTATAAAGTAAAACAACATGAACTCACGTAAAATATATAGTTTATAATCTAAAACACTACACACCTCCGATTATGTTTACACAAAGACTTACTCATCTCCTGGACAGTCTTCCGATGGTCCCTGCGTTGTTTCGACATGGTAGCTCCTGTGGGACTTTCTTCTGTAGATTTTCTTTTAAAAATAGTAGGAATAGCATCCGGTTTTAAAAGTCTTCTGAATCTTACTGGTAATCCTAAAGATTCTTGTAAACCAGGTCTTTCCTGAAAACAATCGGCAGTAAAATGGTCGCTGCAGACATACGAGTAGGAACCCACCGGTCCTTGTCTGGTCCATTCTGATTCTTGTCGAAGTTTCTCATCTTTTGGAAATTTGTGAAGGCTCACTTGTTCACTGCTGATATTAGAACACCCAAATGCGCTACAACGTGACAGCATTTTTCAAGTTACACAAATAAAAGGGGCGATCCTTCAGGAAATGAATGGGTATGGCAAGCAGTTAACACACCAAAGAAACGGGCAAGGTTCTGCCTTCTGCCCGTTGTCACGTCACACTGATGTGATGACGTATTGCGGAAATGCGCGGAATTTTAGGGGCGTATCCCAGCAAGTACCAGAGAAAAAATTAGCATAATTTAGAATAAAATTTTAACATATTTATAATTTATTTTGCAAAAACCAAGCTCCGCATTGCCGGCAGTAAGTCAGGCTCGTTTCCGGTGAGAGTTGGACTCCGCCAAGGTTGCCCTTTGTCACCGATTCTGTTTATAACTTTTATGGACAGAATTTCTAGGCGCAGCCAAGGTGTTGAGAGGATCCGTTTTGGTGGCCTTAGAATCGCTTCTCTGTTTTTTGCAGATGATGTGGTCCTATTGGCTTCATCAGCTCGTGATCTACAGCTTTCGCTGGAGCGGTTTGCAGCTGAATGTGATGCGGCCGGGATGAGGATCAGTTCCTCCAAATCCGAGGCCATGGTCTTGAGCCGGAAAAGGGTAGCGTGCCCTCTCCGGGTCGGGGAGGAGGTCCTTACCCAAGTGGAGGAGTTTAAGTATCTCGGGATCTTGTTCACGAATGAGGGAAAACTGGAGCGTGAGATCGATAGGCGGATAGGTGCAGCGTCCGCAGTGAAGCGGGCGCTGTACCGGTCTGTCGTGGTGAAGAGAGAGCTGAGTCAAAAGGCAAAGCTCTCAATTTACCGATCGATCTACGTTCCCACCCTCATCTATGGTCATGAGCTTTGGGTTATGACCGAAAGAACAAGATCTCGGATACAAGCGGCTGAAATGAGTTTTCTCCGCAGGGTGGCTGGACTCTCCCTTAGAGATAGGGTGAGAAGCTCAGTCATCCGGGAGGGACTCGGAGTAGAGCCGCTGCTTCTCCACATCGAGAGGAGCCAGTTGAGGTGGCTCGGGCATCTGGTTAGGATGCCTCCTGGACGCCTCCCTGGTGAGGTGTTCCGGGCATGTCCCACCGGGAGGAGACCCAGAGGAAGACCCAGGATACGCTGGAGGGACTATGTTTCTCGGCTGGCCTGGGAACGCCTTGGGATTCCCCCAGAGGAGCTGCTCCAAGTGGCTGGGGAGAGGGAAGTCTGGGCCTCCCTACTTAGGCTGCTACCCCCGCGACCCGACCCCGGATAAGCGGAAGAAAATGGATGGATGGATTTTGCAAAAACGAACAGAGCTCAATGATATGTTATATATGTTCTGACAAATATGCAAATTTCCAACATCATGTCACAATACCTTTAAATTACTGCGATAAATTACCGCCAGACCACCACCGCGGCCAGTGCTGCGGGCTCTCTGCAAATAACTGTATCCAGAGGGGCAAGCCTCATTCAGAGAACTGAACACATCTGGTTGATGCCACGTCTCTGTGAGACACATGAGGTCCAAGTTCTTCTCCAGAATGTGATCATGAATTAAACATGACTTGTTGGAAAGTGACTGCACATTGAAAAGTTCTAATTTAATACCAGTTGGAATAGGAGCTTTTTGAACCGGTTTAAGCAGACTGAAGTCCACTACACGTTTTCCTCACCACTTCATGCGCAGTGGACTACAAAAGCCTACAGACGCAGCGTTCTGATGACGATATCGAGGTGCGACACTTCTTTCAGCCCAGACAGCACTAATCGAATCGGAGTTCGCTTGAGAATAAACGGTTTTCTTTCGAGAGCTTCTATGGATGTAACGAGGTCTACGCAGAAGTCCCAGTTGTTTGATGGTGGAAATAGAAAGAGGAATGGAGCAGTTGTTAAGTTCAAACAACTGCAAAGCGGAATACGTCAACATCCACGAGCCGGTGGAGGCTAGCACAGAGCTAGCCGCTAGCAGCAGGCCCACGGCTCCGAAAAAGATATACAAGAAGCAGAGAGATGTAACTCGAACGAGCATTACCTTGAAGGAGTACAGGAGAGAGTCCAGAACAGTCCAAAGGACACAGGAAGTTGAGAGAGGCAGCAGGTAAGCGAACAATAAGTGCAGCTACGTGGTTCTCGAAGCTAAATTCGTGTTGAAGCTAGCGGGAGCTAGCAGCTCCTACTATTAAAATTCCGGTTTGACTAGTAAAGTTTTCTATCTAATGAATCCAGCAAACAAGTCAAATCTTGGCTTCGCCATGGTCTCCCATCCTGAGCAAGCACAATGGCATCAGTGGAAAGGAAAAACTCCTTTTTAGAAGGAAGAAACCTTTAGCAGACCCAGGCTCAGGACAAGCGGTCATCTGCTTTGACCGGCAACTTATAATGTTTGCAGATCCATAACGCAGTCAGAAAAGACAGTTGCTCTAAAACTTAATCACAGAAAGGTAGAAAGGTAGAAATGTCCGCGTCCGTAATCACACAGGAGCTGTACACAGGCCTTACGCCTGTCGCACTCTGCGTTCAAGAAAGGTAGAAAGGTTCAAAGAAAGGTAGAAAGGTAGAAATGTCCTCGTCCGCTCGTACAGGTGCTGTACACAGGATGTACGCCTGTCGCACTCTGCGTTCAAGAAAGGTAGAAAGGTTCAAAGAAAGGTAGAAATGTCCGCGTCCGCTCGTACAGGTGTTGTACACAGGCTTTACGCCTGTAGCACTCTGCAAATGAGAAAGGTAGAAATGTCCAACAAGGCTCGGTGAAAAAAAAACAGCAGAAAGTAATAAAAAAGGCTTCTAAGAGCAAAAAGTACGAGGAGCAGCGGCAGCCAAGGTGTTCCCGCGTCCGCTTCTTCCACAAATTTACGAACTCTCAACAAGATCCTTGCTGCACTGTTTTGAATATATTGAAGTTTCTGAAGGTTTTTTGCCAGGGATTCCAATAAACAGGGAGTTACAGACAGACAGACAGACAGACAGACAGACACATAGACACATAGACACATAGACACATAGACACATAGACACATAGACAGACAGACACATAGACACATAGACACATAGACAGACAGACACATAGACAGACACATAGACAGACACATAGACAGACACATAGACAGACACATAGACAGACACATAGACAGACACATAGACGGACACATAGACGGACACATAGACAGACACATAGACAGACACATAGACAGACATAGACAGACACATAGACAGACACATAGACACATAGATAGATACATAGATAGATACATAGATACATAGATAGATACATAGATACATAGATAGATACATAGATACATAGATACATAGATTCAAGATTCAAGAGCTTTTATTAACATTGCACCAATTTTCACCGATACAGCGTAATTATGTATTCACAGTCATCCAGGAGTGTGAAAAGCTGCTGCCTTATCAAAACACATGACATGTTCTTCAGCGCGGCCTCTCTCATCCGTTCTGGATGAAGGTCAAAGGTGGGAAAACAGGGAAAGAAACCATGGGGGTTACAGCGTTGATATTAAAAAAAATGAATCACATTTTGTCTGCAAGACACCGCATGATCCAGTAAAAACCATATCATAAGCACATTTAGGACAGTTACATGTTGCATGTTGAGACTGAGGCAGGGAGGCTCTGTCCATGATATTCCGGATGGCTCCGATAACTCTCATAGAAAAGTTCTCCGGGGGGGGTAGCAGGCAAGACAAGAACAGCTTTTTCCACAGTAGCCACGTCTCAGGAGAGATTAGATATCCAGCCTTTTCCAAGGCTGTTTCCAAGGGAGCCAGATAAGAATTACAAATATTTTCACTTCAGGCACACATTGTAATTTCTGTGGCCTTCAGTCTGTAAGGGCGATTCTGTTTCATATGATCCAATTCGGGACTTTTTCCACTGATCCAAGCTCTGACCTCAGATGTTGACCACAGCTGACCAGAGTCCCAATCCGAGGGTGATCGTCCAGAGTCCAAATCCGTGGATGATCTGTTTCACCCTCTGGATAAGCTCACAAACAGCTGATTCCTCGAGGTCACGGCGCAGACCAGACGTCGGGTGCTCCAGGCATTAAGTCCTGCTGAAGTCTCCCCCTTTTGCGATAGACCAGTGCTCCACAAACGCCAAAAAAGCAAAGCGCTGCCATCATACTGTAATCCAATATAATCCAAGATGCTTCACCTCCCCAGAGCAATCCCAGGAATCCACGGAATCCATGGCGGAATCCATGGCATATCCTCCGTCACTCTGTGAGGGTGGAAAGGCTCCCCTTGTGCCTTCCTTCTGTAGAGATCTTGTTTGTAGAATCGAATGCCCAAACCTCCAATCCATCTTAATTTGCATTCGAGGTGCTTATCTGTGGAGCTGCCAGCAGCAGGGGGGGGAAGGACAGGAGAGGGAAGAGGTTGCGACTGCCTCCGTCGAGAGCAAGGTTGGAACAGATACATAGATAGATGGAATAGATACATAGATACATAGATACATAGATAGATACATAGATAGATACATAGATAGATACATAGATAGATACATAGATAGATACATAGATAGATACATAGATAGATACATAGATAGATACATAGATACATAGATACATAGATACATAGATAGATAGATACATAGATAGATAGATCGATAGATCGATAGATCGATAGATCGATAGATTTATTACAGACGCAGAGTCCAATTTACATAAGAGATAACGAATACGATAAAATGAAATACAAATAAAAATTAAAGCCTCAAGCGGCGTTGAGGCCCTCGCAGCAAAGCGCCGCTCCGCCCTTATTGTGGCGAGTGTGTGAACTCTAGCTAGTCTGCCCAGTCGCTATTATGGTGCGCATTTACCACATATTCAAAATTACATGCACACTCCAGAGCTCCATCATCGCCTGCTGGTCTTGTATTCGCCACGCTGTCACTCCCACATCCTCTTAACGAAAACCCCTAGTGTTTTAAAACACATCAGATCAATGTATTATCTGCCTTCTAGCACAGGATCATCTTGACTAGGTCAAGGGCGTGAGAAATGGAGTGGCTTTAAACCACCAGAAAGGTGTGAAATTTGTGACCTCAATCCAAATTGGCCACCTTCCTGTTTATTGTACAGCGTTGGTGCCAGAGGCCTTTCTGTAAACCTTGGTGAGCTGGGTAAATGTACCAAATTCCATGCTTGTATGACAAAGTAAGGTCAATGCGGAGGGCGTTTTGTAACTGAGAAATGCCAAAAAAAAGACCATTTGACCCAAAATGGCCGACTTCCTGTTGGTTTTGGACCAGGGCTCTTAGAGACTTTTTTGTAGGTCTTGACAATGTACACATGTGTAGCATGTTTCATCATTCTGGGATAAAGCATGGCTGGGGGCTGATTTTTAAAATATATTCTAGGAGGCACTGTGGAAGAATCAGGCCACACCCACTATGTATTGGACTGCAGTCCTGTCGAGGGATGGAGAAGTATCGATCTTAGTGAGTTTGGTGCAGCTGGGAGCTTATATTGGAAACTTATTCCAGCTTGATGTTTCATGGAGAATGGCCAGATTTGAGGCTTGGCCACACCCACATGCTTTGAAATACTGTAGGAAAAAACTTTTAACAACTTTTGACCCTCAATGCCTCAAGATTGTGCTGACCGAGTTTGACGCCTGGATCTCGAAATCTCTAGGACGAGTTTGCTCAGATATGACGTCAATGAAATAGACAAAATTGTGACTTTGACCTTAAATGGCCGACTTCCTGTTGGCTTTGGACCATTGCTCCAAGATACTTTTTTGTAGGCCCTGACAAGATACACACGTGTACCAAGTTTCATAATTCTGGGATAAAGCATGGCTGGGGGCTGTTTTTTTAAATATTTTAGAGGGCGCTGTTGAGGAATTAGGCCACGCCCACCAAGTATTGCACTGGATCCCTGCAGGGGGGTGAACAAGAATCGATGTCAGTAAGTTTGGTGCAGCTGGGCTTAAACATGTGAAATCTAGACCAAAACGTATAGCGGCGGCGTGACCTGTGACTTCGCCGCACTGCCACGGCCACGCCCTCTGCTGTAAACTGTTGGTGCTTTAAAACAAGTGAGACCAACTTGTTATCAGTCATGTGACATAAGATCATCTTGATTAGATCAAGAGAGCCAGAGTTGGAGCTTTCCGAGCAAAAAAGTCACTTCCTGTTCTGAGGGGGCGGGGCTTAGGTGAGATCAGACTTTGACAACATAGGATCGTCAGGCATCCAACCAGGATCCCTCATGCCAAGTTTGGTGTCAATTGACCATTTAATGAGAAAGTTATAGCGTTTTGTTTGTTTCAGCGAGTACGCCAAGTTCACCGCTCCGCCACGCCCCCTGAACATATACGAAAAGTCAATTTTATTGATAACTTTTATTGCCCCATGCCTTAACTGCATTCTGACCAAGAATGAAGCTGATAGGTCGAATGCCTGAGAAGGAGTTCGTCAAAGTTCGACATGAGTAAAAATGAAAAATGATCAAAATTTGACCTTTGACCCAAAATGGCCACCTCCCTGTGCATTTTAGAGGGTACCTCCAAGAGACTTTTTTTCTTGAATCGGCGGGGGGATCTACCTATGTACCGAGTTTCAGATATGTAGGAACTACGGTTTCCCCCAACTCACGTTAGGGGGCGTTGTAGAGCAGTTTGGCCACGCCCACTTGCGATTCCACCAGAATCCAAAAATTTTAGTTGGGGGACAATTTTGGGTCAAGTTTGGTGAGTTTTTGAATACCGGTATGTTAAAGGCCTCAAATGGTCGCGCGAAGTGACGGAAAAATAATGAAGAACTCGAGCGATTACAATAGGCCTTCGCAGCGCTTCGCTGCTCGGGCCTAATAATAAAATAAAAAGTACAATAGAAAAAGTATCTAACCGTTCAGGAGGCAATCATACCAATGTCTCCAAAGCACAGATGAATATTTCACTGCACTATATTTAACATTAGTCAACAGTAGAATAATTCTATTATTAGACTTATTTAAACGACAAATAAATGTATACATAAACTTTCTTAAAACAGCCATCAAAGTGCTGACACGAGCAGATACAAATAGTTCACTGGCACTGGTCCATCTGGGCTTATTTAAAAAAAAGTCTTAGTGCGTCATTATAAGCCACCTTCAATCTATGAAGACTGGCTTTTTTAAAATTGCACCACAAATGTGCCGTATGTACAATAATATCTAAACAAGTTAATTTTCACTTCATCAGAACAGTGAAACGAGACTGTCAGTGGTGGGCCTCCGACCGCTAGGGAGCGCTATTGCGCTAAACCGCTTATAGCGTAGCTAAATAATCTGTTAGCTTTACAGCGGATTGACTAAGTTTTATAATTCATAAGCGGATTTATGCTATTTTTACTTAAAATGCAGTACCGCTAATACTAAGTTTTATAATTCATAAGCGGATTTATGCTATTTTTACTTAAAATGCAGTACCGCTAATAACTATTTATCTATCAGTAAAAACGAAATAACGTATTTACGAGCAGCGCCGGATGTGGTCCGTCACAAAAAAGCGTCCCCCTCAGTCTCTTGGTGTGTGCTCTCTCTCTAGCAGTTAGCAGCCAGTGTGTTACTCTGGAGCCTTATTGCTTGTTTTCGAAGAGTCAGACGAAGACTTTTTAACATGGAGGGTGAACTTATGGATGTTTCTCAGGGCCTACGCGACGCGTCTGGATTTAAAAATAGAATTTCGCCACATTAGCACTCTTCAAAATGGCGTCCGCGACGGCCAAAGAAGCCAGGATTTTACAACAAAACACGGTAAAACAATTATTTCTTTGCTGAGAAAAAATATATTTCATAGCTGACGTTATAGCACAAGTTTTTCTGAGCTTGAGAGTTTCACGAAATGGTCAAATCTGCTGGATTTAAAAAAGTAGTTCACCATTAGGACTCTTCAAAATGGCGTCCGCAGGGCAGCAAACTTACATACTCAGGGAATCACAAGGAACTCAGGAGACAGAGGCAACAGGAGACAATGCCAGGACAATGATAAACACAGAGATACAGACTTATTTTTGATTTGATTTGATGTTCATTCATTCATTTTAAAAGAACAATACAAAACAGTTTCATCAGATACAAGGATGAATAGACTTTTAGCTGAATGGATGGATGGATAGACAGTTAGCTGGATGGATGATCTTTAACAAGTTCTAAAATCATTAAAATTTAACCTCAGCTTGTGCCTCTGACCCAACAGAACCTCCTTCAGCAGCAGAATCCTCTGTGGTTCTCTGACTTCATCAGTCTCTCTCCTGGTTCTGGAGGAGTTCTGACCCACTCTTCTTTCCATTGTTGCTTCAGTTCTTTGAGGTTTCTGCTCAGCTCTCTGAAGGTTTCAGGTTCAGGTTCTGGACTCTGACTGGGCCGTTGATTTGATTTGATTTGATGTTTATTCATTCATTTTAAAAGAACAATACAAAACAGTTTCATCAGATACAAGAATACAAGTAGGATAAAATGAAAGGAGCAGAAAGAAGATGAAATCTTATTATATCTGCCCCTTATTTATTTCACAGTTTGTTCAACCAATGATAACCTTCAAACTACATCACAAAATGAATAACTCTACTTAATTTTTCTAACTGTAATACACAAACACACTAAGCTACATCATATATAGTTTTTGAGCAAGTCCTTTTCGACCTTTTTCTTAAATGTATACATTGGGCAGCACGTTGGCACAACTGGTAGAGCTGCTGCCTCTCAGCGAGAAGGTTGCCGGTTCAAATCCCGGTCCGGGGCCTTTCTGGGTGGAGTTTGCATGTTCTCCCCGTGCATGCGTGGGTTTCCTCCGGGTACTCCGGTTTCCTCCCACAGACCAAAAAACATGCTTGTTAGGCTGATTGGTGACTCTAAATTGACCCTAGGTGTGAGTGTGAGAGTGGATGGTTGTTTGGTGTGAGTGAGACAGGTCCCTCTTGTAAATGAGTCCCCGTGACTCAACGAGGCTAGCCTGTATAAATAAAGGTTGAATGAATGAATGAATGAATTGATTTTGCATTTTTAACATCACTCTCCAGAACATTCCACAATCCAACTCCCTGAATTGAGGTAGACCGTCCCTTTAAGCTGGTTCTGAATTGTGGTTTGATGAATATCTGTCCCTTTAAGATTGTAATAACTTTGTCTAAATTTCTTTGGATATTTAAAGGTAATGTGTTATTATGAGCCCTATACATAACTGATAAAATACTATATTCTACCAATTCCTGGAATTTCAATAAATTTAGCTGAAGAAACAAGGTGTTTGATGGGTGACTGAAATGTTTTCTGGTGATTACTCTTACAGCTCTCTTTTGTAAAATAAAAACAGGCTTTGTAATTGTTTTGCACGCTTTTCCCCAAACCTCAATACAATAGATAAAATGTGGAATAATGATTGTGTTATACTGTGGTGGACCACTAGGGGGCTCTACTCACACCCAGTGGACTGAATGTATTACAGGATGCTTTTATTGTGAAAGGTCCAGAGGACCGGATGTTATGCGGGTATATAAAGCAGTGTTGGGCGGGTTCCCGCCAGTTTAGTAGGAGTTGATTAAAAGGTGAAGTTCTGCAGCCTGTCTCCTGTGTCGTCTCTTCACCTCCTCTTACACTGGTGACCCCGACGTGATCCAGTGTAAGAGGAGGTGAAGAGACGACACAGGAGACAGGCTGCAGAACTTCACCTTTTAATCAACTCCTACTAAACTGGCGGGAACCCGCCCAACACTGCTTTATATACCCACCTAACATCCGGTCCTCTGGACCTTTCACAATAAAAGCATCCTGTAATACATTCGGTCCACTGGGTGTGAGTAGAACCCCCTAGTGGTCCACCACAATACAACATATACAGAGCTTTATCAATTAAAAAATACCTGACTTTATATACAGGTACATGAACACACAGCATGACAATCACAAACACCTGGACAACAAAATGGAGGAGATAAGCAAGACAATTAACAGAGAGACCAGGGAGTGTAGGGATGGGGACCCATCACCTGAGAGCAACATGCTTACAACTGTTATCTTGAAGTTCTAGGGTGTAGAGAGCCACAGAAACGGTTATGGTAGGCCGGATTTGGCCCACGGGCCTTGAGTTTGACACATGCGATCTAGTGGTACTAAAAGTAACAAAAGAAGAAAAAAAAAACAGCCAAATATGTCAGCAGTTTAGCTAACAGACTTTGGAATGGGTACATTTTGTCCTTGTCAAACCTGTTGAAGAGAACCAAACTAAATACTCTGAAACTCAAACAACTTACTGTATAACAGTTCATGCACCGCTAGTTGGCAGTGTAGTGCAAATATTGCATAACTTGCTGCTACCAATTGTTGAATTTAATTAGCGGATTAGAATTAGCTTCCCCTAATTTTCATAAGACATTAGTGCTTTTGAAATTGCGGACCTAAATAAATTAATTAGTGCTTTAGAAATAGCGGAACTAATTTTTGGATTAGCGTTGCCCACCACTGGAGACTGTTAACACATTTGTAAGAAAAAAATGTCTGTGCAATACAATGATCAATATAGCCATTTCAACAGTGTTTTACAATGTTACATACATTAAACAAACAAACAAAAAACTATTATAAAGTTATTTCTAATGTTCTCTGCATGAGAATGCTCTACCTTCTCCACCATGCCAGCAGTTCAGATCTGCTCCAGCTTACCTTAGATCATCTGGGATGAAGTCTTCATTTCTGCACATTATATAATTGTTCTTTTTTAATATATACTGTATATAGGAACCAAGTACCTGGATAACAGAGTTGATTGTGCTTGTAGCCTGACTACTACTGTAAAATTGTGATTCACTGATTAAAATGTTAATTTAAATGAAACAGTTTCTAGTTAAAATCATAACAGATGACAAAATAAATGTTAATTGTGCAAAAATAAATTATCAAACAATTATATTATAAAATATGTTAAATATAAAACAAACTTTAATGAAGTACTTTTACTACTATTTATACTGTTTATTAATTACATCATCTTAAATCAGCAGGAGCAACATCATCACAACAACACAAAACTGAGTTCTGTTAAGTTTAATCTGCGCAAACATTTTCAATCAGGGCTCAAAATGTTTGTCAAAGAAATGTGCAAGGAAATAAACTAATATCACTCTACAGGCACATTTTAAGAGAGGGCAGTTTACAAAGACAGTCAGGCCGTGTGAGACTGAAGAAGGTCCAACCATTTGTGTTCATCGCCCAGAACCAAATGAGAAGTCCAGCAGAACTTCCACTGACCAGTGATCACACATGTTGTTCTAAAGTTCCTGTTTTTAGTTTTCTACATTCACCTTATAATCTAGCTGTTTTTGCTATCTTATTTTAATTTGTTAAAAAAAAAATCTGCATGTCTCTTTTATAACTGCCTATTGTTATTATTACTGTTGTCATCATTCTTTGTTAAAATCAGGTCTCTCTTGTAAATGAGTCCGCGAGGCTCAATGGGATTAACCTGCTTAAATAAAGGTTGAATGAATAAAGTGAACTTTGGTACGAACGGTGTTAAATAATACACATCATATTTTTAGTGAACAATAATCTTCATTCTAACAGTGCCATTGTAATTTCAGAGATTGAGGAGGAACAGAAATTAGGTAAATGAGATGAGGGAAAGATGAAAATGTATCCTCAGAGGACAGGGCATGCCAGGATCGACAGGACCAGGAGGATGGATCAACAGGCAATGCAATCAGGGAACAGAGATGAAAAACCTGAGGGAACAATTGGAACACAAAAAATAACATATGCAGGATAGAAGAACTTCAGACAAGAAAATTAATGCACTCCTGTGAAGAAAAATATTAATGACAATAAGTTCTACCTTATTGTTTACAAAAGATCAGCCGAAGGCAATTGGCATGAAGAATAACTTCCCAGTTCTCCGTCTACACCACTTCTCCGTCCTTACACAACAGACTTACCATCGCATGTAAGTCCAATGAAAGTTTTAGACAAAAACTCCATGGTAAAATCCATGCATGCCTTCTGCAGAAAAATCATGTAGTTCAACCAGGTGAGCAAATATGTTACTCGGTTTGTCCATATCTGGCAGCCGTGTTCTTATGTATACAACTAGTGCACTTTTCTTATTTAAAATAGTGCACTCATCCAGCAAGAGGCTAAGTTTTGGTGCACACTCAACAATTCGATCAAAGAGTTTTCTTTTCATTTCTCCTGAAATGTGTTTCTGGATGTTCGAACATGCAACATTAGAATGCAGTACTCTGCCCATATCAAGTCCGTTGAACTCCTGGCGATCAATTTCACGTTCAAATCCATGGGCTGGTCTGTTTTGTTTAGCCTCTTTATATGCAGTGTGAAAGATCCGACTCGTAGTGCTTATCTCTTCAGACTGAGCATCGACTATAGCCTGTCCCAATGAGTCTTCTTTTGCCTTTTCAAGCATGTTTTTTGCTGTTAAGTGACTCTTGGTCCGAACATGTTCAAATATTTTCTTACGAAGTGCTCGTTGCTGCTTTGTTATGTCAGAGGCAGATGAAGATATTAAACATGACACCCACTGTTAAGCCAGTTTCATTCCACCAGTCTTCTCTGGTCCTAAGTCCCAACTGCCTTGCACGTTGAGCAACCAAAACCTGATTTTTTTTTTCATTAAAAGCCATGGATAATGAGTGTTTTTGGCCTTGAACAGGGCAGCTGTCCAGATTGCTGGGCATCCCTCACTTGACGGTTCTTCTGAGCCTGACTCTTCTCCACTAAGATCACTCTCCTCCGCCTCCTTGTTGTTGTCCTCCTCCACATGACGGCTGCCACGCGGGCAGGATTCCAACGGCTCCTGCCAGCTTGCAAAAGCCTGGTCAGCTCCGCACTCACCGGCCACAACGCTCGCTCCTGGTTCAGTATCTCCACTGTCTTCATGTGCTTCGATTTTCGGTTGTTTAGTTGGACAAGGAGAATCCTTTTTTGTAAAATATGACAGTAAGTTCGGCTGTGACAGTCTTTTCTACATTTTGATCGCGGTTGTTGTGACAAAATGGCGCAGTTGTTTTACGTCATGGACGTACGTCACGTAAACCATCATATATTTTTCTCGTATTTTTAAACAAAATTATCGATCCGCTTGAACTGTAAAACTGAGTTGCAATTTTATCGTGCTGTTTAATTATATTTTTGAGTTTCATAATACAAATGCGCGATGACGTTGAACTTTTAGTGGGCGGAGATTTGAGGTACCGGATCCAAGAAAACTGTTTCCGGAACGCACACTGTCAAAACCAGGCTCTGGTTGTTATCATGGCGGATGTTACGTTCAGATGCAGTTGGCGCCACAGATATCTTATATAAGCTAGATCCCGCATTGCCCGGTCGCCTGATCTACTCAGTGTAACCTGTTTGACAGGTGCAATGAAGGATCTGCGTGTTTAATCAGTCATGGCTTGCTGCATGTGGAAAAACATGGGACAGTGCATTAAAGCCTTTCTACGTGAGGTAGCAAGCAAAATAAACTATTCCATGACAGATATTGAATCCATGGGAGACTCTTCTTAGAGCTGCTGGTCCAGTTTAACCCAGTCAGAACTGGGTCATAATTTCATTATGATCCAATCTGAGTACTGTAGATAAAAAAAAAAAAAGCACCAGTCTACATAAATATCTAACAACTCTCAAAGTCGCTTTTAATAAGCATACTCAGCAGTGATGGTCTCACACCAGATCCTACCAGAACAAGAGATCCGGGAACACCTTTGTTTTGACCAGAGCCATGGAGTGAGAGAGTTGCGACACTCTTTGAACTCGCCGATAGGCGGTCACGTGGTTCATGCAGCTCTCAATAGTTCCAAACAGTTCATCGCTGTCAGTCAGTTTGAGCGGCTATGGCGGGGCGTAATGCAAAAAACTACTTTTCTTACTTTGCCCAGTGACTTTTGGTAATTATTGATCAGTAATGAACTGAATACTTAACAAATTATTGGTTACATTGCATTTTATCAAAGCATTTTTAGGTGCTGCAGGGACATTTATCATTAAATTTTAGAGGGAAACGAGACTGTAAACACATCATTGAACACATATTACAGACCGTTATTTGTTAGAAAAAAATGTTTATGCAATATCAATGTAGCTATGTCAACAGTGTTTTATATACACGTTAAAAAAAACTGGAGTAACGCCAATAAATAAATAGCTTTAAAGTTATTTCTGTTGTTCTCTGCAAGCTAGCATGAAATGCTCCACCTTGTCCTCCATGCCATTAGTTCAACTCTGCTCCAGTTTACTTTAGATCTGGAATGAACATTTATGTAGAAGATATAATTGTTCTATTTTTCATTTTATATGGAAACGAGTACCTGGATCTATAACATAGTTGATTGTGCTTGTAGTCAGACAACTATTGTAAAATTGTAATTGTAAAAATCTCTCTATGGCTCTAGTTGCGTCCAGGCGGATGTTAGGTTCAGATGCAGTTGGCGCCACAGATATCATATAAAAGCTAGATCCCGCATTGCCCGGTCACCTGCTCTACTCAGTGTACCGTAACCTGGTTGACAGGTGCAGTAAAGTATCTGCGTGTTTAATCAGTCATGGCTCGCTGAATACTAAACTTATTCTCAAGATTTTTCCTTCTGTAAATCTTAGGCATACACCATTAAAGCTGAACACATGGTTCAGTGTATTTAAATATTCTTGGTGGATTCAAAAAATGTTCTATCGAAAAATGACTGGACTTTATTTGTAACAGACGTTTCGCTCTTCAAATAAACCTTCTGTTACAGCTAACCTTCCTTCTGTTAACTGTCTTCTCTTACAAATAAAGTCCAGTCGTTTTTCTATTGAACATTTTTTTTTAATTGATCATGTCCTGGATGACTGAGAATCTTCACCAGCATATTCTTGGTGGGTTGATGGAGCTGGTCGCTTGTTTCTATCGCGAGATCTGGGACTCATGGAGCCCCATGATGCACGTGACTTCCGCATTCCATTCTTTTTTTTCTAACATTTTAGAACATGCAGAACAAAAGGAACACAAATAGAACAGCAAATGACAATCTCAAATTACAATGATACATATAAACATGTACAAATATCTACTAACATACCTCCTAAGGTAAACATATTCTTAAACAAATTAACATATCAACCATCATAAACTTAAATTTGGGTAATAGTCTTATTTGAAAGATTGCAAATAATACAGTCCAAGTAAATTAAACAACCAAATAACTATTTATCTAACATTCTACATAATTACTAAAATAATTTGTCACAGGGCTATATTATCTGAGCGAGGTGATCAGAGAGCTTTTTTGCTTGTGTTTTTTTAGCACTGTCTAATGAAAGTTTTAACAACTGGAGTTCTTGTTTGAAAACAGACCATAATGGTTTAGACTTGCCATATCTGCATTTATGTATATAGAATTTTAATATTATGATAATGTTATTAACAAAGTATTCATATTTTTTATTCTCAGATACATATCCATATAAGATATTCTGAACGGAGAAGGAGTCTATGTTCATGGATTTGATGGTCAGTAGATCGTGAAGGGATTTCCATAAAGTGTTCACAGAATGACAGAAATAAAACCGATGTTCTGTTGTTTCAGGTTCGTTACATATACTGTATAACAGTTATCACATTCAAATTTAAAACTATTTCTGATAAATTCGTTAGAAGGATAAATATTATTTAGAGTTTTGAAATGTAATTCTTTATATTTAGGTGGAAGAGGGAAACCCAGATATTGTGTCATAATTTTTATTCTTTCCTTCTTATTATAGAAATCATGAAACTTTCTTCTTACCTGTCCAGTATATATTGTTTTTATTAAATGTTGTCTTAAGAAATTGTTATTACATTTATTGTGTGTTAAATTTAGTCCATTGAGATTGATGCTCGGTAAACTAACTGTTGGTTTAGTTTCATAATTATTTTTTATTAACTGAACAAATGCAATTGGTATTTTTATTTTATCATAGTCTTTTTTGGTGCAGATTAGGTTATATTTTTTTGTGAATTCTTCATATTCATATAGATTTCCTTTTTCATCCATTAGATGAGTGAGTGACCATATTTGCTTCTTCATCCATGTTTCCATGAACATAGACTTCCTTCTATGTAGAACAACTCTGTTGTTCCAAAATGGAACATTATGAGGACTGAAATTATGTTTGTAAGCTATTTTCCAGTTTAATAACACCTGTTGGTGAAAAGCAGATAATTTAACAGGTAATTTAGGAATGTCAAAGTCACATCTCAACAGGAAGTCAATACCTCCAACTTTACTAAAAACCAAAGTGGGGACGGCAAACCAAACCTCATGAGCATTTTTCAGAAATGATTGAAGCCATTTAAGTTTTAATACGCCATTCATAATTTCAAAATCTATTGCTTTAATTCCACCATCTTCATAATTTTTAACTGTATCTCCTTTTTTGATATAATGATGTTTATTTCTCCAAATAAAGTTAAAGTTTAATTTATTAATTTCCTTAATAATTTTTGGAGGTATGGCTATGGAGGATGCAGGTAAACCAGCCTTGATAGAGTCTCCATTTTGGTTAATAGTGTCCTACCAGAAAGAGTTAAGTCTCTCTGCAACCAGTTATTTAATATCAATTTGCATTTAGTAATATTATTATCAACATTCAGTTTGACACAATTGCTTGCAGTTTTTGTGACCCAAATGCCCAGTATCGAACCTCCAGTTTGACCGGTATGTTGTGAAAAGATGATTGAGAACAATCATGAATACTCATTAATTCACATTTTTCCAAATTTAACTTTAGTCCTGATGCTTTAGAGAATGCTTCTATACTGTTTGGATAGCCAGTAGAATCTGATCTTTATTTTTTAGAAATAGAGTCGTATCGTCTGCTAGCTGACTTATAATAATATTTTGATTCATAATTTGTAAACCAAGAAGACTGGAGTTTCTTATAGAGATAGTCAAGAGCTCCATAACGGTGATAAACAGGAGAGATGAAACACTGCATCCTTGTCTAATCCCTCTTTTTATTGTGAATCTGGGACTTGTTCCTTCTGCTAAGGAAACACAGCTGTTAACATCTGTATGCAGCATTTTGATTAAGTTAAAAAAAACTTCTCACCAAAGCCAAAATGTTTGAATGTTTCAAAAATGAAAGGATGTTCCACTGAATCAAAAGCTTTCTGAAAATCCAGAAATAAGATCATACCGTCACCAGGAATTAAGTGGGCATTCATTCATTCATTCAACCTTTATTTAGTCAGGTAAATCTTTTGAACCTCATGGGCTCATTTACGAAAGCGACCTGCTAAAACTAAAGAACAATGAACAGCAATGGTAGAATTTCCTTAAACAATA